>WBNM01026117.1:24281-94043 GCA_013399055.1 Ramphastos sulfuratus
GGCCACAAGACTACTTTCTCTTTACGTTCTCAAATGTGAATTTATGCCCTGACCTTTCATCTCTACTCAGCCTTTTATTTCATATCATACTTTTATTCCTTCCATTCATCTGCATGTGCAAACAACAGAATCACATTTCTTGACAGCCCCAGACTGGAGGGGCTATAATTCCTAAGTATCTGGGCTGAGCTGTTTATCACCTATCTGATTTAAAGCAAATCTGACCAGCAGAACAGTTAATGATGATCTGCTGGCAATGGATTCCAAATATTGTCCTTCACCTGTGAGAGTGGTTTGCAAGCTCTTTATCCACATCATTATGCTTGCATTCATGAAGCCTCACACTTAAGAGTATATCAACCCCCATCACATAAAATACATCAAGCACTTCATGAATCAGAAATCAAACAGCCTTAAAGGAAGCATTAGTTCTAGTGATGTGGATCTACTTTATTCTTGTGTGGGCAGGCCTGGTGGAGAGCATTTTCACAATTCTGGTGATGACTTTAAGCATCTCTGCAAAAATCACCTCTTAAAGTTTCCTTTGCCTGTTACAGATCTTTATCTACATCACTGTCTTTCATCAAATTAAGGGACTTAAACTGGCCTGTGACTTGGTGGCATTTCTACAGCTCTGAAAGTTTCCACACTAACAAGCACACTGCCTTTTACCATCAAAGCCAGTCAGTGTTTTCTAGGAGTTTGACTCAGACAACTGCTACTGTCCCTTCTGTGGCTTTACTGGGTGGAGACAGACACTTTTTGGTACAGTCACATCCTCCTCTTGCAAGTTGGTCTCTCAATAAGAATTTTACTCATTAACTGAGGTCACAATAAGGCCCTGAATGGTCCTACCTCTCCTTTTGCTGTTGTGATGCCTTAGCATCACATGCGCACATACAGCACGACAAGGTTATGGATATGCACTTTAATTACTTTCCAAAGTTATTACATGTGCCAATAATATAATCTTCAACATGAAAAGGTAAAGAAAAGGCTTTCTGGGACAGAAGAGATTCAACGATGGGATATAACAGAGGAGGAGAGGTGCTTACAGGTGTGGGCCTTTAAGATGATTTTGGCCGAAGTATTTTTTCCATATGATGGCAGCATGAATGGATGCTGAAAATGTATTTCCTCTTTAACCAATCCCCAAACAAGCAATAAGGAAAAGGGCAGGGTTTTAAACTCTATAAGTAAGAAAAAGATGGTGCTTATAAATAGTTTCTTTGCAAAACATCAGGATATATATATATATATATATAAATTTTTAGTGGAATCACATAGATGTTTTATAAGGGGAGAAGAGGCATAATGCTTGTAGAGGCTCTCAAGGGATGGTTGCTGACATGGAAAACCATTTGCCCCAATCAAACTTCTGGTTTTAATCTGAGATGAAGGATCTAAGCCATTTAAGGGTGTTTCTGTTTACCCCTCAAGCTTCCTGGAGGCAAGAGAGAAGCTTCTGTGATCAATAGTATCAAATGGCATGAAGAAGCATAGAGCAATACATTGGAGTGTACTTTCTTTTTCAAAAGCAGAGATCATCTCCTAGATAACAAAATACTTTCCACATCATAACCTACAATTAGTCAAACAGACCAATCTGCTGTACTGGTAGGGATGAAAAGACTCCTGGTTTATTGGAGTTCTTTGAAAATGGAAATTAAGCAGTAGGTGGTACCTTGAGCAAAATCTTGAGGGTGGATTGCTGCAACAGACAGAGAAAGCACTGGACAGTAATATTTTGTTTAAAATGTCCTTTAAAGATTCCATCCTGCAAAAATTTCACAGTATCACAGTATCACCAAGGTTGGAAGAGACCTCAAAGATCATCAAGTCCAACCCATTACCACAGACCTCGAGACTAGACCGTAGCACCAAGTGCCACGTCCAAACGTGCCTTGAACACCATTTCCTGTGCTTATTACAGAAGCAGCATTTTCTCCAGCAGATTCGTGACAGTGTCTTCATAGAGCTGGATATGAGAGGCAAAACTCATTCATTCCCAACATCTAGTTCACAGGTTATCCACCTTTAAACATGTGAGACCTCCTCACTTTAAGATACTGCTTCCAGTGGTAAACTACCTGCTACTTTAATGTATTGTCACTGAATGTTACTTTCACTTAAATATTATAAAATCTTTTATTCTAAGAATTTTGGCAGAACAGTAGACAAGAATCTCCCTCTTTGTAAAAAAAGGATCAATGACAAATTTCAGTTTTAAATTTTATGACCGAAAATTCCTGACTGGAAACTTTTGAAAGCCAAATTATTCAAGAGTTTGAAGGAGACTGTTTTAAAAATTGAGATGCTAAGAGTGCCCAAAATGTAGACTCTGCCTGCAGAGTCCATGAGAAGTCTAATTTAACATTAAATCATAAGGCCAGTTGCATTGAAAATTGCAAAAGCAGGAATGGATCTGGCCTGTAATATTGAACTAGAAACTTATTATTATCAACAAAAGTTGAATCAAATATTGTGCTTGCAGCTGAGTTCTACCAGGGGTAACCCTGGGGAAAAGTAAAATGTGCTACAAAGATAAGCCTTGTCATCTCTCTTTCTTTCTATATTTGGCTTGTGAGATGTTTCCAAATCATAAGAAGATGGCTTTGTGAATAGAATGTGTAAGATGATCCTGAGAAAGAGGCAATTCCTTGCCTTCATGAGGCAAAGGTCAGATGGTAGAAAGAAATGAAGTAAAAAAATAAGAAAATAGTGACAGATTTTCACAGAGGCACTTCAAAATTTGACATTTAAAGTAGATTCAAAGAGATTAAATGGCTTGAAGTCGTCAAGAAACAAATCACATAGATCTGTTGTCGGCATAACACCAGGAGCTGAAATCAAAACTATCCTGATGGCTGAAAGGGCAAAAGAACACACCATACATGCAAATCTGCATTCACCAGCAGCAACTAAAGTGACCAATTCTGATCAGGTATTAATTTTAATGAGTTACAGAGTTAAGTGCATTATAATTATAATCAAGGTGTCAGTAAAGCTCTACAAGTATCCCATGGTCATCAGGAGCATTCAGAGAGACTGCTGTGACAGTGTCTCCCTTTCTGCTGCAATGAATTAAAGCACTAGAGACTTCTACCTGAAAGATCACAATTTAGCTCCTCCTAAAAAGAAAAAAACCACACCAAACAACAGGTATATCTTTGTTTGTTTGTTTTTTTGTTTGTTTTGTTTCTACTCTGTGGCTGCCTTGACAATCTGTTTGGTCATCTCTTTCCTCCAAAGGTCTGTGTTTGTCTCTGGTGGCTGTTTGTGCCTGGAAGGCTTTAACCCTATTCTTTCTTTGCCTCACCAGTTCTCCCATAATGTTCACCTGATCAGTTGTTAGCAGGCAACTGCCTATTATACCTGCAAAACTGAGATCCAAATTTACAAGTAGAAGTAGAAAAATAGGCTCCACCATAACTAAATCCACTGAATTCAGAGAGGCAGGACTCTAAGGGGATGCATATTGGTGTTGGGAATCACAGCAGCCACAGATAATGGGAAGCGCTGGCGTTAACGCTGAGAGACCAAAACAAACCATACAGACACTGCCCTGGGCTATTAGATCTGGATTAAGTAATCAGCTCATCAGATCTCCCAAGATCCAGGTGTGTGCCTGAAATCTTAGCCATAAGCTGTATTAACAACAACAACACGAAGCATGCACATGATGACAACCAGGGCGTGTGACCAAACCCACATCACCCATTTCATTTCAGTCTTGGTACAATGTTCTAAGTCGTTTTCATTTCCCTTTACCATACTGCCCCAATACAAAGGGAAGAATGCTGATGTTTTCAGAGTGGTTGCTCCACCACATTTTAACAGTTTAGTTATTGTACTTTCCTTGCTTTTCCAGCTCCAAGACTGAGGGACTTTTCTTCATGTTTCCAGCTCAGTTCTTCATTTTTTCACCCTAGGAAAACCATAAGATGTGGAGAGATTTCAGAAAACCTGAGCAACTACAGAGTTTTGCATTGCACTGCAAAACCAAGTAACAAACAGGCAGGAGCAATACACTGTAACCAAGGGAAAACTATAACCAAGGCAAAACTGTCAAAGCCAGTCCCATCTGTGTGCAGCTTTTCAAGTAATTCTCTCCCTGCATACACTGTCTAGGACAGTTCTCTTCTAGTAAAGGCTGTTTTGTCAAAATGCTCTAGAGGGACTTGATGTTTGTCCTCTCTGTATCAAGAACAATGTGCATTATTTCACGTTTCTCAGTAATAAATTTAATTTGCCATGTGTCAGCTCAATTACTGAGCTGATCTAAGGCGCCACAAATATTTCTTGCCACTCATTTTGTGCTCAGTATGCATCATAATTTAGTATCATCAGCACATACTGCGAGTTGCGGTGGGTCTTCCTAGCTAGGTAATTTATTTAAAATCCAAGTCTGAATCAAGATATTAATCATACTTAACTCTTCCCTTTTGGGGGACAAAGATACCTCAGCACAGAAAATTCATTTTCTTTCGTGTGTTTCTGTGCCATGTCCTCAGCCCGTTAGGTTCATCTTCAGAAGCAGCCTGTCATGTAGATCCTTATCAGAGATTTTCTGAAAACCTAGATAAAATATGTCATATGCACTGCAATTATCTACTTTATAGCTCCTAAGCTCATTAAAGAGGTCAATTAGTCATTATTGCCTTTTTTTAAACCCCCTCTGGCAGCCTCAGGTTAGGCTTTGGCTCCTTAATGCAGGCAGCACTGAAACGGAGCGAGTGCTCCCAGGAGCCAAGAGCTTCTGCAGCCAGAGCTGAGTACCAGCACTTTTACAGGGAAAAGAAAAGGAAGGTAACTGCCCACTTTTCCACTCACATATTAAATATTGATGAAAAGAGTGAGAAAATAGAGCTTGAAATGTAAGGAAATCACATCTGAGCGAAGGAAAAGAAATCACGGCGGGAACAGGAGGAAGGGGGGGGGAGTGAATGCTGCAGAGCACTTCTGTAAGCAGCAGCTGAAATTAGCAGGTGGGGGTATCTGTTTGCAAGCAGAACAAATACAATTAGCTGGTCCTCCTGTTAATTCTGGCTTCTGGTTGCACAAGTGCACTGCAGGGCACACACCTTCTATCCCCTTTCCTCCTGTTCTGCACTTTCCAGGTGATATCTGTGAAACAGCAAAGGAGGAGCACCTCCATTTTGAGCACTGACTTTAAGCACCTGGCTAGGATGATTCCTAACTATTTGTTATGAAAATAGGCACACACAGATTTTGTGCTATTCCTAACAAAACCTTCCTCACAGCACTGCTCCAGAGTGGCACGCTGATGGACAAACCAACAGAGCCAAGCATCCAAGAACTCTCATAACTGCCTCAGTCATACATTCAAGAAGTCTCATAACTGCCTCACTCTTCCTCTGTTGGACCATCTTAGTTTCCCTGTGGGTTCCAGACAGGATCACACGAAGCCATGTGAAGATGGAGAAACCCAGCTCAGTGAGAAGGACACAGAAAGGTGTGTCCCATCCAGGTGAAACTTCATTTAGGACCCCTCTGCAGAGCATGTCCTCCCTGTTGACCATGACCTATTCCTAACTCATCTCCTTGACGTTTCCTCTGCCATTGTTGTGCTGCAAATTGGAGGATAGAAATGGAGTAAGAGAATAAAAGAAGGTTATTTCTTCCTCGATCTCATTATCTCTGCTGAGAAAAATGAGCAGTCATGGCAGTGAGGAAAAAAAAAAATCTCTGAGGAGTGCTCAGTCCAGACAGAGAAAGCAGCAAGAGAGGAAAAGCCAGAATTAATAGGTACTTTTAAACCAACTGCATTCCAATTTACTACTGGACTCTAGCTCTCTTTTATTAATTTAGGAGTGTTTCTAGTTTATTCTGTCATTTTACTAAATTAGATTTCTATTTCCCTTTATCTATTTTTTTTTTTTTTTTTTTTTTTTTTTTGGTCAGTTACAGATGCTCACATTTTCTTCCATGTGCAAGTTTGCTTTGTCTATATTTCACAGTTGCAGTCTGGGCTGTCCACTGCTGTATTACTGTGTGATAAGTGATATCTGTTACAATGGCACATGAACTCATTTTTCTCTCTTCCTTGCATACCCCTCCAAAGCTGGCTCATCTGAAATAACAAATTGTCTTGCAGCTGGCAATTATTAGTTTGGGCTTATTTGTTTTGATCTCTAAGGTAATTTAATCTATAACCTTATTATAGTTATGCAAAGCTCAGGACTCTAAAGACCAATTTGAAGTTACCTTCTTAGCTATTAATTGCAATCTAGTTGGGCTGTGCATGTATTGGAATGAAGAAATACTTTCATGAACAAATCTCTGCATCATTTGCTCATTGCCATGTTTTAAGGGCATCAGCTTAATGAGGACAGCTTCTACACTGAGGTAGGTAACAGGTTATACTATTTGGGATAGTATCTCTTGTGTTTATTAGAGGTTAACAACATAACTGAAAGGGGTGGGGGTTTTAAATAGAACAAGCCAGTCTTGCACTATGGCAAGATTAAAGGTTTATTAATATCTTGATAACTGTGATATACTGAGTCAATTTTCTTCTTCTGTATTCACTTTTACTATTTATGCTCCTGATCCTCCTGTTCCATCCTTGCAAGTGGAACTTTGTATCGATGCTGAATCCTACCATACTATCTGGGTGCCTGCTCAGAGGTAGCAATATGTCCATATGCAGCCAAACATAATCAGCTGAGTTAGGCCAGACAACAAATATTCAGTTTTTTTTTTTAAATTGCTTCCCAAACCAAACCTGTTAATTTTCCCCCAAAATTACTTATAATGGATTAATTACACTTGTGCTAAATTCCTGATGACCTAGAGCTCAGAAAGCCAATGTAGCTGAGATTTACTAAAAACTCAAAGGAGTCTATGATAATGCAATGAAAAGAAAAGCTTCATCCTGAAGAAAGAGTGGATGCTGAAAGTGTTGGAAGCTATTTGCATTATATCACCAGTAAGAGAACAAATAGTTATGAAAGTAAGTTATAACGAATATCTTGATACTAGAAGAGCACTTTGGGGTTTTGTCTTAGAGCTGAGAAGACAGCCCAGCAGCAGATGATAGGACAAGGGGCAATGGGTGGAAGTTGAGGCATAGGAAGCTTCATTTAAACATGAGGAGGAATTTTTTCCCTGTGAGGGTGACAGAACACTGGAACAGGCTGCCCAGGGGAGTTGTGGAGTCTCCCTCTCTGGAGATATTTAAAACCCATCTGGATGTGTTCCTGTGTGATCTGGTCCAGGTGATCCTGCTCTGGCAGGGGAGTTGGATGAGCTTTTGAGGTCTCTTCCAGCCCCTGACATTCTGTGATTCAGTGATTCAATGAAGTTAAGCAGTCTGTGAAGCTGACTCTTCACACCAAATAGATGATGTCTTACTTTCCTTCACAAATTTGTGTGGAAGTTTCCCTGTTTGTTGAAGACCTAGTACCTTTGGTTTGGGGTGGATAAGGGTGTGTGCTCACATGCTCTTCTCTTTGTAAATACAATTGTACACCTCTGCACATTCTTGAGAAATAACTGTATGGGTTTGCTGCTCTCAAAAGGGTTTTCTGTGGTGACCACTGAGTCTGGTGAGAAAGCAATAAAATTTCCCATTTTGCTAGCACTCCTGAATCCTCAGTGACCTCCTCTCTAGGAAGGAGTAACACTCTGGTGGATGTGACACAAGACCGCCACAGCTAAGAGCGCTTGAAGACCTCTACACGAGAACTATGACTATTTCAAAATATTTCAATATCCAGCCCTTTACATTCTCAGCTGTGCTCAGACCTGCACTTCTGGAATACCCAACCCGCTAAATATTCTGTAATAAAATCATAAGTCTGGGAATGAAAATCCCATTTTCCTAATGAAAGGCTATTTTGCGTGCCATGCAGTCCTTGCCAGGACCATAGGCATTAAAGGAAAGTGCTATGTAAATCAAATATGGGCTCACCTGCCAGGCAGCATATGTTTTGTTACTGTCAAACCCAAGGGTTCTGTAAAGAGATGAGACAGATGCTTATCTCACCTTCTGCCCCTTTTGCAGAGATCATGTCGTAGCATCCACATCGCTGGAACGCTTTATTGTGAAACACAGCACCCTTTTTAACACTAGTTTGCCAGCAGCCTGAGACTTGCTGGTAAAGGTTTTCTTCCATGCCAGCCAGTCTTGGCTACCTTAAGTTTTCCTAAAGTGACATGTTGGAATTCCCTCCCTGCATACCAACCTGGAGATATGCGAGGTTCAGTGAATTGTAAACTTTCACAACTGATTTACATGTTCCAGGTTTTAATACCCTTCTCAATTCTTAAACGGATTAAGGAGGACAGTCTTTAGCTGCATTTGACAGAGATTGTTCTCGACATGGCCTATTTTTCATGGTAGTCATTTATTGTGCTAGGTAATTAGCTATATGGCCTTTTTGCATTGATTTTTCTTTCTGAATCTACTTAAGGGCTGCTCCCTAAATGCTGGGTATGGTGTTTACTGACACCACTTTTGTTTATTCTGCAGTCTGGCATATTTGATAATTCATTCGCTTCTTCACGTGACATAAATTGGCAATGAATAAACTAAGGTTGGAAATAAAATGGGTTTGGCTGCCATAGGAAGGATAAAAGCCCTGGAATGGCTGTTCTGTAATAGGGATACTGAGGGCCAAAAACCCAACTGCTTTTTTTAGACGAAGCTTAATCAGTTTCTGAAAGGGTTTAAGACCTAACATAGTGACTCCGATGAGGAAATGGGTCCTAAAATCCAGAATGCCTTTTCCAGGCATGTGAGAGATGCACAAGATGATTCATCATCACAAAATATCACAGCATTTTCTTATGTGTGCATAAAAGAAACAAAAAATGTAATTGTAGCTTGTTACCTCTAAGCTTTGCCTTGGAAAGGGCAGCTGACTTTGGACAACTGTTGGCTCCACAGGGGAAGTCTGACTGTTAAACAAGTCAGAGGCACATGCATTCTTCTCCTGGTGCAGCAGGTACTTGCACCTTCTAAGGCTGCACATGTTAGCAGCCAGCCAGATCCTGGGTTTATGATTTTTCTTCCTTTATACAATTGCAGCTTTGCTAGTTTGATAACTAAGCTATATGTATACATTTCCCCCCTCCCAGTTTTCTATATGTGTCTGAAGATAGACTTCAGAAGGTTGACAGATGCACAGAAAGCTTAAAAGCAGCGAAAGAAATGCACAGAGAGCAAGTATTCCAGCTTCAACTTATTATCCAAATCCTGGTGGTTACCTTCAATCTCCCAGCAACAAGAAAGAAACATCAGTGAAGACACAGAAATGGGTTACATCACAAGCTTTGGCTAGAGCAGGACAGTGCATGAAGCATCCATAAAGGCAATGCAGCTCGATAGATGAGGACATATTTGGACTCTCCTATAGCTCACACAAATATAAACATGGACAGAATAAGATAGATGATGCCCAAGGCCCCTACTAATTCACCACAACCATTCTGCTCCCATGCTTCATTCTGCTGCTTCTGTCTCCCATGTATCCTACTTCTGAAGATCCTTCTAGCTCAGCTTTCATTTCTGGATCTGTGGTGCCTTTTCTTGGCCAGAATTCAGTGCCTGCTCATTTCTTGGTGCAGTCTTTATTTTCACCATATCTCTGGCATTGCTGGAGAGGGCTGGGAATCATAGTAACACAGGTGAAAAAAACCCTTCAAGTACAAGTCAGTTTAGCAGAAGAGTCATATAACCCACATCTACAACCTGCATATGTAATTCTCATCCTGAGGTCTACTTGTGCAGCACAAGACAAGTGGAATCAGCTCCAGGATGGCTACCAAAATCCCTTGAGGAGCCTTAGCAAGGGACAATCCAGCTTTTTTTTTTTTCTTTTTTTTTTTTTTTTCCTTCTTTTTTTATACACTGTAAGGGTAACAAAACATTGGAACAGGCTGCCTAGGGGGGTTGTGGAGTCTGACCCTCTGGGGATATTCAAAGCTTGCCTGGATATATTCCTATGTGATCTGGTATAGGTGATCCTGCTCTGGCAGCGAGGGGTGGAGTAGATGATCTTTTGAGGCCCCTTTCAGCCCCTGACGTTCTGTGATTCTGTGATATACACACTCTGGTCCCCACTGCTTGACACAAGAAGCCCTGTAACTGCTAAAGCAGCTAAAAGAGAGCAGAAAAGCTTTTTCTGCCCTTTTGTGTACCTGTAATACCAACAGATAGCATGACCGTGACAGTTTGGAAGCAGACCTGTGCGACTCTTTGTATATCAATGCAGAAGTGAAAGGCAAAAGGAAGCACAAGAACACTGAGTGTAAGCATTTCAGCAAATCAATATGCTGCTCTCCAGAAGCAAGCTCTCCATCAGAGAGTGGAGTGCAATTTGGGTTTGGGTAATCACAATTATTTAAAATATTTAGAATATTTACTGTTGGGAGTGTGAGAAAAAAGGCAGAAATGGAGTTGAAAATTGGTGTGAAGATGTGACAATTTCAGTAACATAATGTCTTTGTATGATGGACTACTACTAATAAAATGCCTTATATAATCAGATACACAACAAAAATGCCTTCCCATGTATCAGATGAAATGTGGAGTGCTTATTTGGCCTCAAAACTAGCTGCTGTTCCTTCAACATCCATCCCATTTACAATAGCTTTAGAAAGAACAAGACACAGAAGCATAAGAGGGAAGAGAAAGAAGACAATGATAAAGATATGAAAAATGCCTGTTTAATTATGCTTCAGATTTTATCTCTGTTTCATATAAGCTCTGTCTCTTCCTCCTCCAAGTGAAAAAAAAACCTGGCATGTACTGTATTTTGAAAGTGGATTGACACAAAGAAAGAGAATTGGCCATGTCTCCTGGCATTAATCTCCCTCCACAACAGCCTGTGATTCAGTCAGAGCTATTATTCTCACTTTCAGGTCTGAGTCAGTATCAAAAAGGATGCTATTTCTTGGGCATCCTTTCCAGCAGGGATATGCACTGTCTGGCAGAGATGGTGCAGAGCACTTCAAGTCCCAGAGAATTTGCTCCAGCTCTTGCTTGTGACCTGTTCACAGCTCATTGAATGAAAAGCAGAAAACCAAAAAGAGGACAAAGAAATAGTATTGCTGTTCCAGCTTTCTTAATGTCTACTTTCTTACATCCTTCTTCTTCTGCAGTTTACTCCATGACAGCATCTAAAATGTTATCTTCCTCACTATAACCACACTACCTCATAAAATTTTAACTCCATCTCTTTATTCCATACATAGAAAAAGACTTCTCCAGTTATAGCTTCTCTGCTCCTCCACCTTCTGCTTACATGCATCTAAATCCCTCTTCCTAAAGATCAGTTAGCATCTGTATTCTGCTCTGAACTTGAGATGGGCCCTAACTGGCTATTTTAAATATCCCTGCTTACCACTCACACAAGGAATTGAAATAACCTGCATGGAGTCACTATAGCCCAGCTGCTGAGCTCAGTATAGGACACCAGGTACTCAGAAACATTAATTCTCATCATTATCTATCATGTCAGTTCCCTGCCCTCAGCTTCACCTCAGCAAAGCCCTGCACACCACCACATTTGCTGACAGGAGGAACAACCATCCTCTGCAGAAGGCACTCAGAACCACAACAGCCTGCACAGCTGATGAAATATTAGAGCATGCAGCTCACTGATCCTTAGTTTGAAACCTCAGTTCTTTAACTCCAACCCTCTTTCAAAGCAGCTATGGAGCTTTTGGTTTGAGTGGGGAAGTGGAAGAGAGTGACTTCAGATGCAACAATTCCTCCCTGAGATATCCCAGCTCTCACTGAAGTTTCTAGGTAGCTAGGACTTAGTGCACTTGGGGCAGAGAGCAGACACCTTCCTCCAAGGATGACAGTGTTGGTCTCGTGTCAGAATCAGCACGTTGAATGCTGATCCTAAAATGTTCCTGGACCTGCTCTACTATGAAGCTGAAGAACACCTAACCTCTCTTTACTTAATATCTTGTTTTGTTCTCTTCAAGGAGTACCTCAGTGCTTTCCTTAGACAAATTTCTCAGCTCACCACCTGCTTTCCCTGCAAACACCTGACAAGATCTGATGGCAGAACTGTGTTTGGTGATGCAGTTATGAAAATAATGTTCATTACATGCTGGAGATCACATTCCAAAACATCTATCAGCAAAGGGATGTTTCACCAACACAACTGGGTGCCAGTGTCTAGGGCACTCTTCTTTATCACCTCAGCCACTTAGAGTGGAGCTGCTTCTAGTACCTGAGAAGCTGGCAGGACTACATTCTCTCTCTCTCTCTCTTTTTTTTTTTTCCCTCTGTCATCTGAAAAAAAGTTGAGCTCCAGCTTTGGTACATTTTTGCATCTGGACAAACCTCAAAGAGCCGTCACTTGAGCCCTTCATCCAACATCATGCTTCGCTTAAGTGACTTTCCAGAACTAAGCCTGTATGGAACTGACTGTAGTATTTTATCCTTACTGTGAAATATTCTTCCCTTTTGTGACACCAACTAGTCTTGAAATGCTGTAAAAATGCTGACAGAAGAGATACCAGAGAACAGTTTTAAAAAGCTTGTGAAGGATTGGTAGGTCCAGAGGTGTTTTTTCAGCACTGGAACAGCTAGGGGACATTTAAAACTGAATGGAAAAAAGTCTAGAGGACACTAAAGATTTAGTGCATTTGAGGGAGTCACCAACATGAAAGGTAACATATTTTGGTGGAGGCTGGAGGGGACAGGATCTGATGGACAGTATGTCAGCCCTATAGTAGTAACGGGGAGGGGGGCAGGCAGCACTACTGGAACATGGGGAAAGCAATGAAATGAGAAAGGTAAATGAAGCGAAGTGCAGCATCAGGCAGAGGCCCCAACATCACAAACACAGTGGCAGTGCACAGTCTCATAGATCCTCTGAGTTTTACACTGAAGAGAAGTGACAAAATCATCAGGAGAGAAATGAGAATGACCAGCAGAAGCCTGAGGAGGAACAGTGTGAGAAGGGAGTCAAAAACACTAAAGAGCTGCCTGAGGTTAGTGCTACTGGACTACGATTTATGAAGAGATACATTCAAAACTGCCTCAAAGGTTAAATGTGAAGCTTGGACAAGAGAATAAGAGGGGAAAAAAAAATATTTCAAGTGTCCAAGATGTAAGCAAGATACACAGCATGTACAGCTCAGCTACCACAATTACACTGTGAAACTGAATTCCTGAACAGCAGCTCTTTGCTTTACTGTCCTGAAGTGGCACTCCCAGTTGAGTCTTTTGTCATTTGAACCCTGCTGACTTCCACTGTTACAGCACCTGCACCACAACACAGGAAGGAGCCTTAAAATAAGGCTGTGGAAGATTCATTAAAATCATGCTAGCCTTCCAGGATTTGCTTTTCAAATGTGAGCACCAGTTCACATCTAGGCTTACAATACAGGTGCATGTAGAGGTACCTATAGGCACACACTTTAGGTTGCATGTTCTGCTGCTCATCCCAACTCTTGAAATACTATTTAGTCATGTTTTAAAGCCTTCCTTAGAAATCCAGGTGCAACTAAAAAGCAATATATGCAAACATGTCCCACAGTCTCGCTTTGGAGACCGAAGAGGCACTTTCTCAGCCACCCAGACAAAAGCTGCAGCAGAGTTAAGTTTATAAACCCCTCTCTCATTTAGGCTGTTCCCAGTTTTTGCTGCCTCCTGTAGGAAGCTATTCACCTGCTGAAACAGTCTCAAGGGGTCTTTCCTAGACTCACTCCCTTTGGCTTTAGTCCTGTTGCATCAACGAGAGTCTTGCAATATGTAGCTCCTGAATGATGGAATTTATGTCCAATTAGTTTAATTTTACACCCTCTGTAATTATGGGGATTATTCTGCTTTTCTTCAAAATCCTATCATCATTTTTTCACTTAGCTTTGTTACATCTTTAATTACGACCTTAGGTTGAGGTGGTATAATTTGACTTTAAGAGATATGCCAGAACTCAAGTACTGACGTCTCCAGGTTTCATAGAAATTGCAGGGATCATAGGAATTTAACTTGATAATTACCTCAATATTTCAAGTCAGACAACCACCATATAAAATAATTATGGGTTGTTGTTTTCTAGATTCACTGTAGGTTACTGCAGTTCCAATATAGATAAAAAAATAGAGATGAAAAGGTAAAATATATCTAAACACAAGATTATTAGACCAGATGTATACAGAATGGCAAAAGACAAAGAGAGATGCCTCTTTACAATGCATAAAATAGCAAATACCACATTTTCAGCTAAGGAATGTTCAGATCAAGGTTTCTTTTCCACCATCTTTATGAGCCATGGGAATTTCTTACCATGTGGGACTTGGAAAGATCCAAATTGTCATAAATGGGAGCAAATTACCTCTTGCACACTTCTGGTATAAAATCTTCAGTAACTGGCCCCTCTGTCACCCATATAAGCTCTTTTCTTTTGCTCTTAGCCAGCATTTCATCGCATTCCTTGGCATGACTAAGGTGGTTTAAGCTATAAGCCACAACCTGCTAAGGTTTTCTTTCTTCAGTTTAAAAAAAAAAAAAAGCAGTCAACAAAGACTAAAAAGGGAATACTTTAATATACTATAATGTGATTATATTTTGTGCCTTCCTTTCCCCTTCAAAACGGCAATGCTTTTGTTATCTCTCGCGTGTAAAGACGGAGAAAAAAATTACTTGGCATGATTTCCGTCATGTTGATTCTTCTGGGTTCTCAAATATTATGATCCATGGAAAGTCTGGATTCATGCTTACTTCTACTCTTCATTAAGTCAGTTGTAGTTGAATTGCTGGTAGGGCAGGCTGCTGATACAGTAGGTGGGCATGCTGAATAAAATACATACCACAGCTGTACCTGCACTTGTCAGAGAGCCAACCTGCTTTATGCCAGTCTGTTCTCCACTGCTTCCTGGTCATAGCCCATCTGTTTCTGAATTCATAAAATGCTGAAGAACACAAATATCTGAACCTATTATAGGTAACATGCTTCAATTAAATTCTGATTGTGGAGCTGCGTTTACCAGACTAACATTGGTAATGCGTCTCTTTCAAATTTGTCAATAAAATAGACATTCATGCATAGGCATTTCTGGGGGATTCAGAGGCTTTTCTACACCCTGGCTTCTACATATGGTGCATTTGGCCAATATTCTTGCAGTGGCAAACAAAATCAAAACCAAAAATAACTGCCAAATCAGAGTATAGAAGGTTACTGAGACAGATTAGATAAACCCCTGCATACAGGGAGAGGTTCCACAGTAGGAGCACTTACAGGTGAGGTAAGCCAGATAGCTATTAACCTGAAGTTTACCAAGAGCTTAAAGAAGAGCTTTGCTGTTCAGTTGGGTTCAGTGATAGCACAGAACGATAGCACACACAAAAAATGATGAAACGAGTAAGTTTAGCTTGTAGGTATAATTTTTGCACTGGGGCTGAAACACTTAACTTTACAAGGTCAGTTTCATAAAATCTGAGAATTAGAGAAACCCAGCAGGCTGTCAATAGCTGATTTAATAGGAACAGACTTTAAACAGAACAAGCAGGTGAGGGATACATCCCCAGGAAAATTGCTGAGGATACACACAGGACCTATGGTTAAATTATCTGTCCTCTGGATGTCATCATTGCTCTTTTTTTTGCATGCTGTTGGTGAAAGGTGTATTTATGTAGAAGATAACTGCAGTCCTAAGGAAGTTGGCTTGGGTGCATCAGTTTTGGTAGCTCAGTGCATTACTAATTAGAACTGAATACACAAGAGTGTGATCCAGATCATTACCACTTTAAATCTACAACAGACCAATTTCCACAATGCAATGCAAAAACTCCAACCAACAAACCAAAGCCCACAATAAACAAACAAACCACAAAACCAAATCACATCACCAAGAAAGCCCCATCCCCCTGCACACATTTCATGTGATAAGAGTTTACATCTCTGCTTCAAGAAGCACTTTAGGCCTCTTCACTAAAAATTTCCATCTTCCCATATGTGCAGCTGAGACATAGCTGCCAGTCAGCAATAGTGTTTGCAGTACTTGCAAAAATCTTTGCTTTGACATAGAACCAGAATTTAAAAATTCAAAATAAGGTGCTTGGTTTCTCTGATGAGGGAATACTCCATTAGTGCTGATGCACCAGATCAGAAAGGAAAAACCTGGAACACAACTTACTGTGGCAAGGTCAACCTTGAGAGATTTGATAAAGAGCACAGACCAAAGTGGGGCACTGCAGGTATTTATCATAATTCTACAAGATCTTTTATAAGATATCACACCAAAGGAGTCTAAGGAGAAACAGATTCTAGACCAAATCATTCTCCCAGCATGAGGCATAAGGTTGAATTCAAATCTTCTCAGTACCTTTCAAATCCAGATGAATCCAAAGGCAAGGAGGGTCTGGCTGTCCTAGATTAGTCAGGTCTGCTGGCAGGTGGTGCAAGCTGCTGAACTGGCCCCAGCTAGCCAATAAAGGAGGCTGTTACCTTTGCACTTCTTTTTCTGAACAGTGCCAAATGTTTCTCAGCTGCTGTCAGCATCCATCCTGACACACCTGAAACAGTGTCAATTTTAGCAGCATGGGGACCATTCTAGAAGACTTAGAATTACAAGTATGATGTCCTTCTCCCTTCTGCATGGCCATAGCATACAAAGAGAAGTGTCAGAGAGCTACATTGCACAAAAAAACCCAAAACCCAAACCATACAGCTTTCATAGAGGAATTATAATGGATCTTTCAGAGAGACAGACTGCCCAAGTTGAGCAAGCTAATACTTAACATATTCCTTCCCAGCACTCCTCTCAAAAAATTGACCGAGGCTGATTCTTGCACAGAGCCAGGGGGAGCAGGTGCTCCGTTCTGAGCTTTATCCAAAGTGATAGCATTCAGCAAATCACTTACACTCGAAGTCTACAGAAAGCACCTAGACTGAGCCTTGCAAGAAACATAGATGGCTTCAGTGCTGAGCTTCTGAGATCATGGTCCACCAAGCAGAGAGGTGCTTATAGTCTCAGTTTTCTATGTGCTTACGATTCTATGAACACTCAAGCGCCCCATACAATTGTCAGAGCTGAACAACTCAGCTTTTGCTTTCTTTCTTTTTTTTTTTTTTTTAGTGGCTTAGTCCTGTGAGGATTATAAAATTTGATATTCTTTTAAGAAGCTCACAGGTGAAGCAGAATCTGTTAGGTGAGCTAACTGGGCAAACTCCCTCAAAAAGGACACTTACTTTCCCTTCAAGGAAGAGATGGAAGATTCTCCTGTCTTTTTAACCCACAGTTAGTAGGCAGTACACTAACTTTGAAGGAAAAAGGCCATTTCCAGGGGTCCTTCCTTCTGTTTAAACTGATATGCAGCAACAGGAGGAGCTGTGCCAACTCATTTTTTACAGATGGCACACCATTTTGTAGTGAAGCAGCATTATTAAAAGATGTACTTTAGAATGTTCAGTCTGTTGTTTTAAAGCATCCTCTGGAGATGCGAATACATGGCTAGAAAAAGAACCTCGATGTGCTGCCCCATTTCAACACCAGAGTTTTGCCTTGCATGTTAATGTGTATGTTTTCATGCCTCAGCTACACTAACTGTACTTCTTTCCTGTTTCTATTTATTTTGGAAGCAATATATGTTTACTGAATCAGTTGAAAAGTGTTAATGATCAGTTCACAGAATACTAATGTGGTTTCAAATTACTTTCACATGAATCAAGACAGATTAAAAATTACTATTTGATCATAAAGTACTTCAAAACCCTGCCATAAGAGTTCTACTACCTTGAAATAATGATTTTTTTTTTCATTTTGTCAGTATTTCATCCAATATTTAAACTGATCAAAAAGGTGTGGTGTCAAGAATGTGTGGATTATCTCTAGTTCAGGTAACAGAGAGGAATGAAATAAACCCTCTGTCTGTCTGTATGCATGACAGGAGAGGGGATATCCAAACCATTGCACCACAAACGTTTTTTCTGTGTTCCTGGAAAGGAAGGAGCCATTTAAATGCAAGCAAAAGAGCTGTGACACAGGTACAGCTAGTCCTGATATGTAGCATATTACACAGCCCTGAGAAAAGAAAAGGTGAAACCTGAAGACTGGTAACCTATGTCACAATGTTTCCAACAGAAATTTTCATTGCTCTCAGAAAATTAACTGAAATTGAGCTATATCCCAAAGAAACTGATTTCAGTGCACTTCAGCTTGGTCCCATCTTGGGTCCCATCCCAAAGCATAGCTTTGTTTCAGATCTGCCTTTCAAGTATGTCTTACGTTCTAGAGTTAAGAACTTCCAAACTATGAAATTCCTACAGGTTTTAATAGAGGAGAGTAACTACATTCAGTGACCTCCACTGGGAAAAGGCAGACAACTCAGACATAAGCATACACATGCTGTTTGGGAGCAGTATGATAGCTAAGAGCATAAGCCATACCCACTGGCCATACTTACATACAGGTGACAAGGAGCACTCTACCAAAACAGGCTCCACTACTGCTGCTCATAGAAAGCTTTTTTCCCCCTCTTTTCTTTCCATCTGTTAAAATTTGCCTTTTTCAAGCTCCCTGATGTTGCAAATTAACCTCTTAGTGTTTTCTTCTCCCAGCAGAAAGCAGATATCTGACAGTAATAATGCTAATCATTACATCTTGTAATCCCTTGTAAGCTGAGCCACAAGGAGCTAGCGGAAAGTAAGAACTTATCTCTTTGCTCACCTTTTCTTTATCCATGAAGGGGTAAGCGGAGGTGCACCAATTCCTTAACCATAGTTGTCCTGAATTGTGGTTAAGGAACATAAAGCCACATGTGAGGCTGGGCTCAGCTCCTCCACTTCCTTTTTGCAGAGAGCAGGTAGAACATTCAGCTGTTCCTTTACTCTTTTATTTTATTTTAAACACAAAACTGTAATCTATCATGGATATTTTATGCATGACAATTAAGACCCATCTAGGAAGTGATCAGAAGGAGCAGGCTTTCCAACCTACTCTATTTCACTCAAGACAATTTTATCTAACCAATTTTTAACAAATCTAAAACATTGCCCACATCTAAGGCAGCTATGAGGCACTGGTAATCAAGTCAAGCACCATTGACTGTGAGAATAGTGAACTGTAGAAAATGACTTCTCAGCATTATGTAGTGTCATAGCACAATTTGAATAACATGTTCATTATTCAAGGTCTCATAATTTGTACATATAGAAATAGAGGGAGGTGAAAGAGGCTTTCAAGCTTTCAACAGTTAAATAAGTGAACTGCATCATCGCAAGTGTACTGCAGATACCTTAAATATCTGATAGGTTGTTGGAAAGTCCTTGCAAAATTAAATCCAAACTATTAATTTAGGATGAGAGATGTATTTACAGTAGTGATGGCTATTACACATTGACATTGCTTTTAAATGAAGGAACAGAAGGTTTGAGAGACACTCTGCTTTCGGGGTAGGAATCTCAGACATTATTATTATGTTGATACACAAAAGGGCTCTTTCAATTGTGATTATAGAGATCTAATATTAAACTTATGCTCTTTTCTATGACTGGAGCAGATATGTGTTTGTTTCTGTGCAAGGTGGAATTTACTGTGAAGGCTGTCTTGATTTTCACACACATAGATTTCAAAGTGAAATTGTTGCACTTTCTATCTGACACTTCTGGTTGAAGAAGAGCATTCTACAGCTTTATTGTAGTGCTCTGTTAGCCTCTATCCCATCAGGTCTTGCAATAGTTTGTTTATGCAGCCTTAATTTCATATCAGAACAGGCTGGATCTGTCCTGCCAAGCATATCTGCTCCACAGCACATCCTGCATCCTTTCCTGGGTACTTCTGCTGCCATTGAGCTGCATAGTTGGATTCTGTGCACCTTCCTCTGTACACCTTGCTCTCTTCTGGTAGAAGAACTGGTTCTGTGCATAGCAAGGATGCTACTATAGATCCCACAAAGTCTCAGAGTCTGGATGGTGAGATCAACATTACAGACACACTGTGGAAAACACTCTGGAAAACATTTTCCCCATAGGGTACCAACAATCTCTGTCCCTTAGTGCTAGTGTAAATTGGTGGTACTGAGGTCAGCTGAGCTGCATTAAGCTGCAGTGATTCAGCTTTGCATTATGTGGCTAATAAAAAAAGATAATGAAGCCATGTCACTCATCCAATGATCATACCCTATATCCCAATGCCCTCTCTGCTGTCTGTGCTGCTCTTTTGGAGAGTTAGCTATGTACACAAACATATCCCTGTAGGTCAGACCAAAATCCATCCTTGCCTTCTATCCTGTCTTTGGGCTACTAGCAGGAGATACTTAGAGGACAAGAATAAGAAGACCAATCGGAAATCGCTGTGCATACCCCCTCAGCTTCCAGCAATCAGCTGCTTAGAGGACTTTCTGAACTGCAGCTTGCCACAGCACCATCATGTTAATAGTCCCCCATGGACCTATCCTCAGTAATGTAGCTTATTTTTTTGAACTCGTAACATCCTGTGGAATGAGTTCCACAAAATAATTATGCCCTGCATGACAAAAGTTTGCTTTAAATTCCCTCTGTGCTTGTAACATTGGAACACCCTTAGGTCCTCTATTGTCAGAAACAATGCATTTAGTCACTCTCTAATCACTTTCTCCATGACACTCATTATTGTGCACATCTCTGTCTTTTTCCCCTTAGTGGATCCTCTGAAGGGCCTAGATTATTTACTCTCTCCCTGCTATCTTTTCCTATACCTCTCCTAGTTCTATCCCTTTGAAAAGCAGCCATCAGCCAAATGCAAGATTCAAGATGAGGGCACGTTAGAAACCTGCATGGCATGGATATTAAAAGTCTAATTTGACAAGAAAGGCAATTTCCTGTGACCAAAAAGTGCTTAGCACATTTGGCTGCCACCAGGACAATTAAAATAATATTGGCTAACAAATGGTAGTAATGATAAACAGACTGGTTTCTCTGGGAAAAACGTGAAACAAGCAAAGACAAAAGAAGTGGAATAAAACAATAATCACAAGATAATTTTCAAAACTAAGCAGTCAGTTCTTTACCCCAACATCTACTGAAAGCCTCTTTGCTCTGGGAGGAAATTCTTGAAGAAGTTTACCACTTCAGGGGAACGAAAAATAAGGGAAATGCAGTGTTGACTCTCGAGGTCTCTGTGATACAGCAGACAATTGCATCTGCTCTGCTATTGACCCCTTGAACAGGGTTTCAGAAAATCTATGCATTTAAGAAACACTACATGACAGCTTATTACTTGCTGGAACTGTCACTTATTTCTAGCTGCAAGTGACTCAGCTGAACAAATATCATCTCATACATTATCATGTATCTGTTAGCTACAAGATTGGTTTATTGTGCATGGTCAGCACAACACTTTTTCTCTTATGAAGGCAAAAATTAGGGTATATTTAGGCTGAAGAGCTCAGTATTTTAATGAGACACTTCTAGAGGCAGCAGCATCTCTGGACGTTCTCAAAGCACCTATGTCAGCAGTTGGGCTTCTCTGCATTGCTTGCTTTCTGCCGGTAAACCCTCGCCATTCCTTTCTAATTCACAGCAGGATCAAGGCACCTCTTCCCTAGGACAAAGCACGCCCGCAATCGCAGTTAGCTAACGGGAGGTAAAACCCTAGCAGGGCTGTGGCAGCCTGCAATCGGTTCAGCCCCTTCACTGCTGAGTCTCACGTTGCCTGCATGACCATTACAAACTGCCAGGTCCTCATTACATTTTTCTCTTACACTGCTCTTTTTTCCCTAGTGAAACAAAACTTTCTCATTCAAAAGATGTCTTTTATGCAGCAGCCAGATGCCGATTTAACAGCCAGTAATTGAGGTTACCTCACTGGGATCTGGAATTGCTCTCTTCAAACTACCCTTAAGAATTAGTACCCTTAATGACATAAGGAGTTAAGCAACCAAGCACTTGTCTGGTGCGTGGAGCCTCTGCAGGTGACAGAGATCCAGACGAGCTGTCAATGGTTATGCAAGACCATACTCCCACGTACCATGCCCAGTGTAACTGAAATCATTGCTCTCTTCTTTGATCTTTTAAGTCAGTAGGTATTTGGATATTCTTCGAGGAAACACTGACTTGCCAAGTCTCCTGTTATCATTTAGAAAACATTAAACAGGTTCAGCAAGTACCTCTTGTTCTGCTGGCTTCACTAATCTGGAAGTTCACCTTGACAATTGACAGACCACAATCACGAATTCCGTGAAATACTTGGGTGAAGAGAATTTCTTTCCCTATGTTTCTGAATAAAGGTGGAAAACCAGAGTGTGGTATTACTTCTTTGTTACTGAATAAGTATTTCAAATTTCTTCTCAAGCAGCAAAGAACTTGCATCTAACCCCAGGGAATGTCCACCCCATTGCAGAAGCCACCCCAAAGCACTGCCATTTCCTGAGGGCAAACCCTCTGCTTCCACAGCTGCAAACCTGGCTGGACACCACAGCCCTCATGCCATAAAATTCACGTTCTGGGTCCAAGGTGAGAAGAATGACTCTATAGATCCAGCCAGAGCATTTTGACTCCACCCCACAGTTTCCTTCTTACTTGTTCTCACTTTCAAAATCGAGCACAGTGAGTTTTGCAGCAGAAGTGATGCTGATTGATCAAGATGGGTCCTCAGGCTGGTGGGAAGCCACCAATGTACATCACTAGTGCAAGGCTAGTGAAGCAGAGCAGCAAGCCAAGACTGGGAAGACAGTTTCTCCAAGGGACAAAGAGTAGCCCATTCTGCTTGTTTGGATGGTAACGTTTACACTTCCACTGCCCAGATATAATTGGACATGGTGTGAGCAGAATCATTTAGTTTGGAAAAGATCTTTAAGCTCGTTGAGTCCAACTGCAAATTCAACACTGCCAAGTCCACCACTAAACCATGCCCTTAAGTGCCACATCTACATGCCTTCTAAGTCCCTCTGGGGATGGTGACTACACTACTACTACTACTACTACTGCCCTAGGCTTGACAAACCCTTTTGGTGAAGACATTTTTGCTAATCTTTAACCTAAGTCTTCCCTGGAGCACCTTGAGGTAATTTCCTGTTGTCCTATCACTTATTTCTTGGGAGAAGAGACCAACATGGAAGATGGAATCTCCTTTGGTGGGAATTTTTAAGAGACTTTTATGGGACCTGTTCACAGTGTATGGCCATGGGAGAAGATGAAAAAAAGATTATGTAAACCAGTCTTAATACTCACTTGTGGCATTCCCAGTGATGCAGGGAAGGAGGTGAAAAATATTCTGGTAACCATCTAAATTTATGTGATCTGAGAAAGGGTTTAAATACAATCTCCAGAGTAGATGGTGTGAAAAGGAGAGGAAAACAGCTTCTCACCTGCACAAAATGAAGGAGCTGCAGATGTGCAGAGAAATTCACAAACTGTGGAAGAACCATTTGGATTAGGAATTTTGTCTAAGATGACCCTTTGGAGAAATTACCACAGGTTTTGACTAATAAAATGCTGAAAAATGAGGACATAGTGACCAGCCAGTACATGAGAAGTATTTTTTTTTAATTAAACAAAAATTGGTTATTAAACATTAAAAAAAAATTTGCATTTAAAATTAATATTTTTTGAAAGTTTTTTGCATTACCTTCTCTTTAAAACCAACATAACACAAAATACAACAAATATATAACATATGTATAACAAATATATAACATAGTAAAAATTAAAACCTGACAAAAGCACTGTTATTGGTTATCATATCCAGTAGTGTTTTCAATGTTCCTGGTACTTTATCTAAAACCCCAGAGAAAATGCTTCAAATATTTTAAACTGGCTGCTTTGAAGGTATAGAAAGAAAAATAAATTGGCCAAAGAAACACTGGAGAGATAAAGACTGGTCTGTTATAATCTGCTATTTGAATCAGTTTCTAAAATGAAGTCATATTTTTAGAAAAGGTTTTAATACAGGCAGACACAAAGTCAGATATGTCAAAAGAGAGAATGTAGGTCACACTAACAACACAGAATGCCATATCCTGAAATGCAGTGACACTGAAAAGGACTTCAGAAAATCAATTTACCATGAATTCCCTATGCAATCTATGGGCTAAGGTTAATGCAATACTTGCATGATTATGCAGGAGACTATGATATTACAGGTAGGTATCACTGGTGGGACCAGCATTGCTATGTCCAGTTCTGGTATCCAATTTTCAAATAATGATGATTCTGGAATATTAAAAGGAAACTAAGAATGAGTCACTAAATTATTCTAAATTGTGGCAGTCTCCTCTGTGCATAACAAACTGTAGGGACACATCCCCTGAAAAAGTAGAAATAACTCATTGCAGTGCCAGGAAGTGCTGGGAGGGGACAGTTCTGATGCCAATGGACAAAAACTAGGGATCAAACCCATAAAAATAATTAATGATTGAGAAATAGAAGGCAGGCAAATGCACATGGGAAAAAAAAAACAAACTCTTTGTTCTTTTAATGAGTGAAGTAAGTATTAGGTTAAATTTAATTCCATGGGAGTAATGGATATAAAAAAACCCTGTTGTCTTCTCAGTAAGAAGCCTTTACAAAAGACACACTACAGCTCATCTGGGACCTAGGGACTGAAATCACATGGCTGGCATGATGAAAGAAACAACACTAGATGTTCTTAATAAAGCCTCAAAATCATCATACATAGTACAGATATTTTGACATGAAGAGGGAGCAGAAGTCAAGGAAAATAACTGTTTGTGTTCACATGGTAAGCAGTTAAGCACTTTGCTTTCAAAGCAGAAGAATCCACTGCCTTAAGAAACACAGGACAGAAATTAAGTCTGTGAAAAAAAATCCATAAGCAAGAGTCAAAGTAAAAATAAGCAATACTTTTATACATCCACACAGACAGAGGCACATACCCAAGAAGCAGGAGGACTGAAGGAGGAACAAATGACCACTTAAGGACGACGTGTTCAAAGATCCTGAATAATTTGTTTACACCCATATTCAAAAGAGGATTTTAAGATGTCATTTCAGCTCATCCATTCTCCTATGTAAGAAAAAGGAAACAATATTGAAGATTGTTTTCAAGGCAGGAAGTGTTGCAAAACTTGCATTTGGGAGCAACAGATCTCCAGAACTGGTTTGTGTGCATGCAAATATTTTCAGGGAAGTGTTGGAGGAACTAATTAAAAACTCTACCTCCTTGCTCATTATCATGAGTTGCCAGAGAGCTAGAAGCTGCTGTGAGTACCAGCTTTAAAAACATGTTGAGATAACCTGGAAAATTGCAACCTACTAAACTCTGCTCTGCCACCAGGGAAACAAAACTCTTAACAGAAAAATAAAATATGAAAACAACTGAATTATCATTATATAAAAGAGAGACAATAGTGAAGAATTGTTAAAAAGAAAACTGCCTCAAGTACAAGCACATCTGATTAATCTGCTGCTCTTTCTAAAAACAGCTGTTAGCCTTCATCACACACAGTGACAAAGGGAACAAAATCAACTTGGGAAGTAAAACTCACCAAAGAAGAGGAAGAATAAAAGGCTTTCAATTGCTTGGACAATGAGGTGACTCAAAGAACTGTTAGGTACAGCATTGTTGAATGTTAGCAAACAGGAGAAGGGGCTTCAAAATCCAGCTGGTAACACTGGAACTGGATACAATTATTGAGACTTGTCCGACATCATGAGAATATTATGAACCACTTCAGAAGGACCTAATAAACTAACTAAATAGTCAGAGAGATGGCGAATGAAGGTCACTGGAGAGAGAGACGTATGTGAATGAGTATTAAAAAGAATTACTCCCATGCATCTGTGCTAAAAAGCCTGCACTGACACCACCTTCCAGCACACACAACCCCATATCTGTGGGTAGTGCTGCTGACATTGCTGGAAGAGCTCCGGTAAGGAAACAAAATGCTTATCTGGATCAAGACCTGTGCTAAATATGTGGCGGTTGTGGGGGGAGGTGGAATGGAGTAAAACTGTGGGCAGCTGCTTGAAAATCTGTCCATGTGCAAGAACAGGCAAAGAAATAAAGCAAAACAAAACATGTTCCTTCTGCTCCACCATAAACAACTCAGCCACAAAAAGACAAGGTACAGACTAGGCTAGAAATAGTGAGGCCATTACAATTTCGTTTTGTAAAGGAGTGATTTGGCCTTTCTGCTCAGCATAGCCCAAGGAACTGCAGAAATGAAATGGGTCCCAGAAGAGGCCACAGAAATGATTAGCTTGCTGAGGAGAGAGCAGAGAGAGGCTCACCCCTGGTGATGGGTCCATCCGCTCCCCACAGGAGCTGAGCTGGCATAAGGAGACTCTGCTAAGAAGCTGTAGCGAACTAACCCTGGGGGATTACTCTGATGAATTACCCCAGGGACCCAGGGGATGGTCAGAGGACTTTAGTGGAGTCACATTCCCAGCCTTGGTGACAGAGAGGCTAGGAGTCCTCTGAACCCCAGGACAGGAATTACGGTCCCACTGCAGTGACCACAGCTCAAGATGCCCACCCAGCATGGGAATCTCCATCCCTGCAAGACATTTTGGAAGTCTTCTTCAAGATAAGGGCCAAATGCCTTCAGCACTCCAATTAATGTAGCTGAGGTCCAGAGATTTTGGAGTAATACTGGCTTCATTTGTGTGAAAATGGGAGCTTCATGTGGGCTTAGAGGTCTAACAACATAAGTTTTAAGGCTAAACGAAAAGATCTATCTTCATAATGGAAAGAATAACATTTTATTATGACTAAGTTTCTGAAGATGTTAGCGACAAAACACAAACTGTTCAGTGTTTTCTGATGTAAGGAGCAGATACACAGCAGAATAAGAAAATCTCTGGGCGTTTTACACTATGCTTTTCCACATTGTGCGTTGAGCTTGCCTAAGACCTAAACAGCGTTTGATTTGTGACTAACAATAAACAGAAAAAGGATTGCCAATTAAGAATGTGGGGCATCTATTTTTATCAGACCGGTTTTAAACTTCGGGCTGGCTACGAGAGACAGGCAGTGCCATCTGTCGGGGAAAGCCAGCTGGTTCAGGAGAGCGCAGCGGGCACGGCGCTGCCTCGCCTGCCCTAGAACAAAAGCCCACTGCGATTCGGTACATGGGAAGCCTGCTTTGAGCCCGGACAAACTTCTGCTGGTGAACAGCAAGGAGAGCTAAAACAATTCGGGTAGATCCAGCACCAAACGGTGTTAAGCAGCAGCTATGAGAAATGTTTAATACCTTTGTGCTCCTTTGCAGCAGCAGGTTCAGATCGGTGGAGGCCAGAGACGAGGCACAGGCTGGCGTGGGGAGGGCAGGAGGAGCCGCGGTGGGGTAAATCCACACGACCTCGGCCACTGCAGCAGCGACAGCAGCTCTCCTCCCTTGCCGTTTCATGAGTCAGCACTTCTGGTGGCAAGACTTCACACTCAAACTGAAACGAGCAGCAGTCCTGAGTGGAAGGAAGATCAACCTGACAAGCTTAGATGGTCTGTCAATATTTGGGGCTCGTGTAATTTTTACTCAGCATTGTGCTGGTGATTTAGCTTTAAATATCCAGCAGCTGAACGGCTGTAGCCAAATGCAGGGTTCGATAGTCGGCACTGAATTCAGGAGCCCACGTATTTAACATTTAAATACACTGCATGCAGTGTATGAATTATTTACTCACACCAACCTTTCTGGAGATGTGTGTACATTCTCACACCCACACACGCATGGCAGCGCAAAGGCACCTCCGTGTATCAGCCGAGGCTGTCAGCTAAGCATGCTTTTCTGTAGCTCTTTAGCGTGTTGCTACTTTCATTTACAGGGCAGGGTAGGGCAGCGGATATCAAATATGGACATTTTTTGTGCCCAGTGAGGGACTGACACATCGGCTAGAATCACGGTGACAGTTATTCAACAGAACTGCAGTAGCCGCTATTTTTGCTCCGTTCCCACAGCAGCAATAAAACAGTAACAGAAAACAGAAAGTGACACACCAGATACACTGAACAGCAGCTGCCCTTAAAATCCAAGCAGCCCCTGTGGACTGATTTGCCATTCGCAAACGGCTACCATTTCCTTTTTTTGTTTGTTTGTTTCTTTGTACTCTGTGTGTGTGTGTGTAATTAAAGAATAAGGGAGGGGGGAATGGAGTCCTATTAGTAGTAAGAGCAAAGAGACCAGAAACACATTTCCTCAGCTGAGTAATTGTGCTTTGAGAGTTATGTGGAGAGGAGCGAGGAATGCACCATAAGGTGTTTTCTTTAAGAAAAGATTAGCAGGAATGGTAGGTGGACTTCACTGCCCAGTCCTTGCTTGACCAGTAAAAATTAGTTTTTCAGCCAACATCAGAGCAAGCAGTTCTGTAGAAAAGCCACGTAAGTGGTGAAAGCATACACCAGATGGGCCTGTGGGCAGGATTAATCTATAGGCAAGCTTTTGGAAAAGATTTTTTTCCCTCTTTTTTAAAACAGATAAACGTATTTTGAACTAAGCCAAGCAGACTTATTTTTGTGGTGCTCCATGCTGCCGTGTTTTAAGTATTGCACATCACAAGATACAAAATGAATAACGCACTTCTCTGGTGCCAAAGGGGAGAGAGACTAAAAAACCCACTCGCTGAAGGACCATTTCACTTGGAAAATGTGCACTCTGCTGGTTTACTTCCAGATGAACTCTGTAAGTGTGCAAAGTACAACCAAAAAGAATATTAATCTTTGATGAAGTTAACCTGGAATTGTATAGGCTTGGTCTGCAAGCATAATTATATTGTATTCAAATGCCAGGGCTCCTTTCTGAATAAACACAAAGTATTCTGTGGAGTAATATTCCATGAGGAGACTGAACTAAACAGCAGCTTCAAACTCAAGACGCTATACAAGCCAACCAGAACCAGAAGTAGAGCTAAAAATATCCAATGACCCTACCACTACATAGCCTGTGATAGTCGTCTTCTTTTTGTAACATATGTTCACAGATATGTCATCATCATCATCATCATCTGTTGTCAGAGTAGTGCAAAAAAAAAAGACTTGCAAATTTTCCTGGATTTTTCATATCTCTGCTTGTTCCAGCAGCAACATTTCCCACTTGCCTTTTATTCATAATGTCTGGCATGTTCTAGTAATTCTCACTTACAGTAAGATCTTCTCAATATTTGTTTGCCTTTTTTTTTTTTTTTAAGGAGTTTTACAGCAATTTCTTTTCTTCTTGTCTGTGTTATGTTTATTTCTTCTGGTGCAGGAAGGACAGGAATCCCTTTCTATGTCTTCCACACCCCTCCAAGAGTCTATGACTCAAGTCATCCTTTTGTTTAATAATGAAACAAACAAACCAGCCACATTCAATACTGGATGAACATGGAACCAGAAGCACTGCAGAGCTCAGCTGAAAGGCCTGGCCCCATTGCATCTAGCTTGGGGAATCTGGAAACACCTTCCAGCTCCTATGACTGTTTTGCCTGTGTGTCAGAATGAGTCCCAAGTCTTAACCAAGTAAGATTTTCACTGGGAGAAGGCCAAAGTGTACAGGTTAGAAACAAGCCACAGGCTGCTGTGATAGGTCTGGATGATCTGAACAACAAGGTGCTGGTACTACAGGGTACAGCCATAGAATGTAATAAGGATTTTACTATTTATGGCATTGAAATTGCCTTTTTTTCCCCCTCAAACTCAAGAAATCACAGTACAGAGGATTCATTTCCAAAGTGAGAGAAAAAAAAAAGAAATATTACCTAACATTAGTGTCTGATACCTATTGCTAGAATTCTTTTGTCATACCCTGTAAGGCACAGCTTTGGTCAAAATCCATTATTCTATTTAGAAGGGCCAGGATCAGCAAGCAAGTTAAAGTATGTGCAGAACTTCTCATCTCAGTGGGATGACCCAGGTGAGTAAAGAGAGAATTGTACTGAAAAAAAGTATGGTGTTAATGCTCACAACAGGTCAAACCCATCCACCAGGTGAATTCCACGAGGGATGCCACACCAAACATGCAGATTTTAAGGCTGTGTTAGTCTGCCTGATGCTGACAGAATTTTAACCTCAGTCTAGAAAGTGTTTGGGCCTGAAGGAGACAGAAGATGCCAATAGTCACTAGTGGGTGATGAGTGTTCATGCTGAAAGATCCCATTTAAAATCCTGCCAAACAGCTATTTCTCTCTTCAGCTCCTTAGTTACTTTTGTGTGGGCTGTGTTATTTGGAGGGTCTTTGGTTTATTCTTCTTTCTACAGTCTTTTGTCTTCGAAGGATTTATTTATTGCTATCTGATATGAGCTGCTTAAGGCAGACAGTCAGTTCCTATCACAGTTTGCATCTAAACCTCTTTAAGGTCTGTAACAAGCTCTTATACCCCCAAAAGAGAGTGATGACTAACTGTAGGTGTGCAAGCAAATATTTTTAACCTCAGAATAGAACTGAAGTTGGCCAGGTAAGCTTTGCTGCTCTCAGCTGAGCTCCATATGGGATTTATGATGTGATCATTCACATTTATGATGACTGTCAATCCAACAGCTGCTTTTACCATATTGGGCTGTGAAAATTTCAGATCAACAACTGAAATCCAGATGTGTTTGTGTCATGAGCTCTATGCACTCTACTTGAAATGATTTGTCTTTAGAAACAGAATTAAGGATGCACTCATGCTTGCAGCACTAACCTGAAATGTTCCTAGTGCACAGCAGAGCTTTTGTGGGAGAATCCAACCACCTGGGTCCAAATTCCCTAACACCCTGGGCAAGAGGCATGTGCAGTTGGCACTTGCTCCTTTCTCAGTGTGACATCTGGAAGCACAAGACAAATCATCATCACATTCTACACCATTATTATCCCCACTTTTAATTCGCTTGCACTAAACGCCTCATCTTTGATGATACAGTCTCCCTACTAAGGATAGCATAAAACTTTATATATGGTCACAAAATCCACAAAAGGAGTATTTTTTTCCCCATGTTTCTCTACACAGTTGATAATTTTGAAAAGAAAAAGGTTTATACAAGCAGTACATTGGATGTTTCCTCAATTACCTTGACCCTGTCCATCTCTTTTTTACTATTCAAGTTGATTATTTCTGCCCTGGTCAGTGGTTTCCCTTTCCTTCCCTTCCCTCATGTAGGGGAAGTGGAAGGATGAGAGCTGGAGAAATGATGACTTACATGGAGCAAAAGGGGCAGAACAAGCTATGGGGCACATCATGCAACCTCAGGGTACAGCTGTAAGAATTTTTCAAACTGAATTTATGAGGACCATGGCATTATCCTAAAGACTAAACATGGGAAATTTTGCATGTATCTGATGTTTTAGCACCCTGCTCCCTGCCAAATAGTAGAATAGTTCTGGTTACAACATAGGAAAGTTGCTGTCAAGACTCAACTCACATATCAGAACTTTTAAAGACCTGTTATTAGATCTTTTTTTCCTTTGTTTTGTCATTCCACCAAGCTCGGATACTAACTGGTGCTATACAGGGAGTTATTGTGCACACATGCAAAGGCAACACCTCCAGCTGCTCTCTTGCACTTTGGAGTCAGACATGGATGCCTGGACACTGACACCTAGCTCTTGCCAAAATCCTTACCAAAAAGAAAATAGATGTGACCAGCTCCATCTGGAGTTCAAAGTATTGCTGCTTTCAAAAGAGTATGGTGGACTGCTTAATTCTCTCTGTGGGCTAGAACATGCAGAATTGCTCTCTGCCCACCATTAGTGTGTTCCAACAAGGCTTTCAGACTCTGCAACACGATGGAGAAGCACAGGAGCATGCACAGCTACCTGGCAACTCCCCTCAGTCTCTAGGGAAGCTTCTCACAGCCCTGCTCCAGCCCGTAGATAAAAGGGTGCCCAGAGGGCAGAGAATGGATTCACTCTTACTAGAGGTACACTTCAGAGCTGTGCAGCAGAACTTTAAAGCACAGCACTGAGCAAGGAAAAAAAGATGGGGAAGAGATAGAGGGAACTGCTCACCAGAGCCAGGAGATGTACATTTACCAGTCTGGGTCTTGAATGCAGTTTATTTTCCTCATTTTTGCTCACTAACGTACTTATTGGATCACCTACTTCAGATGTGTGCAATTTCAGAAGCATTCTCCTTTGTCATGGCCCTTCCATATTCTAAGGAGAATTTATATTTCTAGACAAGAGTCCAACTGCTTTTAAGAAAACAGCTACAACCACTCAGGAGTATTCTGACAAAAGGTTTTCACTGGAAAACACTGATTTATGAAGAAGGTCAAAGAAATGCTTTCCAGAACTCTAACAGAGTTTTTTTTGGGAAAAAAAAGCAATAGAGATTAAAGACATTACTGTATTCACCTGAGACACTGGAAACTTAGATTCAGCTTGGAGCTTTACTTCATTTGATTTTGGCCTCAGCACATCCCAGGTGAATGCCCTGAACAAATGCATGCATCTCAGCTTCAGGTACTGGCCATGGGAATTTATGGGGCCTAGGAATAAAAAAATCTTCTTTGGATGCTCATCAAGAAAGTAGGACAATGGCAGGAGTAGGACCCAAATCTGCACAGCGAGTGGGAAAGAAAAACAGGAGTGAAAAGAAATTAGCTCAAATGACATGAAATGACATTTTACAAGATTAGTGAGAAAATATGATCTAAACCAGTGATATGCTTAGTTCCTTTCATTTAAAAGCAGAAAATTTTAGAATTTCTTCCATCAGGACTGAAATCCCTATTTATGATGATAAATATGCTTTAGCCACCCTCTTGGGGAGAAAAACAAACAAGCGAAATACAAACCAAACCAAGCCACCACTGTCAAAAAAATCCCAAAATAAAACCCAACCAAAACAAACAAACCAACCAGCCAAAAAAAAAAACAAAAACAAAACAAAGAAAAAAAAGACAAAAAAAAAAAAAAAGTTCAGGAGGTGGCCCTGAAATTTCAGGGTCACATCTCCTCTGCAGCACAACTGAACAACCAAGCTCAAAAGGAATCACCCAGGACTCTAAAGGCATCATGCAGCAATGTACAAGTGGCAAATGTGATATGTGATTTCCTTTCTATTTGCCAAGATTTGGATTCCTTTTCTGGTGGAGACTGGTTGTGCTCTCACACTGCCACTGCAGTCCCAGTAAATGCCATAAGATGCTACAAGTTCAAGATTTCCAGACTCTGCATTTCCCACACTGCTTAGATTTACTTGTCACTATTTTCCTGCTTGATAACTGCAGGGATGAGAATATTAGGAGTGGCAGTTTAATCAGTGACCACTCTGGGCATTCAACCTGTCAGAGCTGAAAACTCATGAATGAGCTGCAGTGATATGCTAACACATCAACTAGAGCAGGAGGTTCCTTTACAGCAGGGCTCCTCTTCATCATTTACCCAAGAGAGAAATGGAAACCATAAAACAAACCAAGCAAACAAACAAACAAACAAAAAAACCCAAGCCAAAACCAAGTAAGGATCAAAAAATCACACAACACAGATGTAAGTCTTTTCTCAGCTTGATGGAAATATAATAAAATATATTCTTGGCCTTTAGCATCAGGCAGATATTGAACTAAAGATGATACTTTTTTCCTAAAGTTTTATGAAAGATCTAACCCTTTCTCAGGTAGTGTATCCAAAAATATTAAATATTAAAACACTCTTATAAATTTCATTGATAGCCTTTTTAAAAATACATAGAACAAAACCCACGAGTGCAAGTAAATGAATTCAAATGTTCACATTGCTCAATTAAAGCTCAGTCAGAGATGGGCCTGGGCAGCTATGGCCCCAATTCAACAAACCACTTAAGCATATGCTTAAAACAAGATCTGGATCAATTCCCAGTGAGGATTAATGCATATTCGTAAATGCTTCTCTCCTTTGGAGATCACAGAATGAAATATCCCTGGAAAAGCCTTAAAAAGTAAAAGCACAGTTTTAGTTACTTGTTTTCAAATTAGTTTAAGCTAAACTGAATATTCTAAACTCAGCAAACTCTCCACAGACAAATGTTCACTTTCATTCTGCAGCACCTTGTGCAATGAAATTAAAATTTCAGAATGCAGGATGGAGAGGCCAGAGGGAAGGGTGATGCCAGAAGGTGGAGGTTAGTGCAGAAGGACTGCCTGAGCTTTCCAAGTACATTAGAGCATGTGAGTAGGCTGGCTAAGGTGGTAAATACTGATAAACCAATCTATTGCTACTTCTGCAGCTTTGCAAGATGTGCATGTCCTGACACTCCTGTGTATGTATTAAATCCAGAATGTGAATTGATACAAAGTGAAACCTTTTATTTCCCTCAAGCTCCTTCAGTGCCTGGATGGACTAATGTTCACACTCCGCTTTTTCCTTTGGTTAACCAAAGAAAGAAATTCTTGATTGGATCCACATTATTCATGTTTTGCAGAGAATTTTTGCCTACACATACAAGTTCTGCTGGGGGCAAGCCAGCAGAGACCTATTGACTTAGTGTCGTAGCAAATTACGTGGCCCTATAGTCAGATGAAATATTAACTCAAGAGACTGATATTTTCACTGGATCAAAGACCAGCTAATGAGAAACAGAATACTGGTTTTCAAAGAGGGTTTAAAAAGTTAGAACAGAACATAGATCACTTAATACACCGCAAAAGTTGCAGTAACTTCCTGACAGTTTGCTTCCCTACAAACCTCTTAGCCCTGATTTATTAATATTAGATGCTGTGCCAAATTCATGTCATAAAGGATAGATGCTGCATGCCCACGCTCTGCTTGGAACTACATAAACATGATCATCAACTAAACTTGACATCATAATCAAAACAATGAAAATAACTTAAAAGTGGCAGGCAATATCTGAGAAACTGTACTAAGCAGCCCTGTATGCATGAAGAAAAATAAAATTTGTCTCAACTGACAGAGGAAGGGACCTGTTTTTAAAAGGAATTCAGGTGCTTAAAGAAGCAGATGGGTGCACAGTGGGATTTTTAGAAGCTCTTAGATGGCAACTCCCACTGAAATCACTGTGTATTAGGCAGTTAGGTATTTTGGAAAATTCACATTACCTGCATCTTTAAGCACCTAAATACCTTTAAATATTTGGCCCAAAGACAGCTCGCTGTAATGTCATAGGAAACAGAATAGTCCCTGCTCAAGTGAAAGTAGTTTATTGTATGGTCAATTAATTTTCAAGCACAAGAAATCCGTATAAGCAATTAGCAAGGCCAGAACTCTTGAGCTGTGACTTTTGAACAGTGTTTTGTGGTTGAGAGAAGATATATGGCACACATAGAAATCTTGGGCACTTTTTGCAAGGTTATAGCAGAGATGACACAGGTGACCTGATCATCTTAAACTGGAGTACATCCGAAATGCATGACCTTAATCCCACCGAAGAGAAGATGACAAATGTGGTGCCTTGGTGTTTGGGAAGGGAGTCAGGGGCTGCTAAGTGCAAGGGCTGCAGGAGGGACACACACCCTGCAGAGAAGGCAGGCAAATGGGCGTTGGCATCGTTTGTCTCTTTGGTTCAGGAGAAAGACATCAGCAATTGCAGTTTCTGTCCAGAGGAAGCTCAGGAATTCCAAAGGTGGACCTGTAAGGTTTATAGGGACATCTATGTCTGCCACTATGACAGGAAGGCAACACTGCAGTGCCATGGAGGTGAGACACTTCTGGCTCACTGCCAGTTAGTTTTCTAATTGTACTAATGCAAACTGAAGGGGCCCAAGAAAGAGAATCCCATACAAATCCTTTGACTTCTACTTCAACAGAGGGAGACACAAAAAGGTTACCTATGGCCTGGTTTGCACCCAGGCTTTGCCCCACTAGCCTGATGCCCATGAAATCAAATAAGTTTCTTGGATTATCTTTTACAGAGAAGGAAAATAACAGTTACAGTTTTGCACCACGCCACCTTTTAGTAGCAGAAGAGACTTTATCCTGCATCACCAGTCTGTGTATCCCATCCAAGTTACTTCATTTAATGTGGAAAAAAACAAGCAGTGATGGAACAGACCCTTAAGTCATGCTCCTAGCATAATGCATCCACAAGAATTTAACCAGTGGGATTTACTTAACTGGTCACTAAGTGTTAGCATTGCTTTAAAGACATATGGCTGAAAGTGTTTCTCTGGCCATAAGAAGCAGAACCAAGAGAGCAGAGAAAATGCCTGGCAAGCAAACTCTCCCTTTTGTTTAATAGCTCTCTTCAGACTTGTAAGCCTAGAAAAAGCTTCATTAAAGTTAATGGACAAATATTCAAGTAAAAAAAAACATAAAAATTAAGCACTTAAGTGTTTCTAGCTTTGGTCTGAGCATGCAAAATTTCTCTTCCTTGCTGGGCTCGCTCCAAGATAGCAATCTTCAGGCAGAATTACATAAACATTGACATCTTTCAGGCTGGCTTTGTATCCTAGACCTGAGGAGTAACTGGCAGAGTTCACAGGCCAGGTTCACAAACTTTGTAAGTGGGCACAGCTTCACCGAAGTCAGTGGGAGACCTGAACACATTACAGAAACCTTCCATAAATAGAACAGAGCTGAGTCCATTTGTACCAGAAATGACTGCAAATTACTGCCAACAACATTACTGAGAACATTTTTCACCCTGTAGACTTCAGGCAAACAGTTCCTGAAGGCACCCTACAAAAATAATCACCACCACTCCAAGTCACTTCCTTAGCTACTGTCATTTCCCTTTCCCTTAACAGTGAAATCCTCTGCTAAACACACCAATGCCAATGGTGGTTAGCTTTGCTACACCTCCATTGTGATACCCTGCTTAATCTCTGAGGTGACTCATGAACAGGCTCTTTTTCACTAGCTATCAGTGAATTGATGGGGAGATACAGCAAGGTGCTAAGATAAAAAACCAAACCAAACCAACAAACCAAACCAATCCAAAACAAAAAAACTCAAAGAAAAATACACACATAAAAACCCAAGACAAAACAAAAGAAAACAAACAAACAAACGAAAGGAAAGCAAGCAAGCAAGCAAGAAACAAGCAAACAAAAGAAGCCAAGAACCCAAACTGGACTAAAACTGAATATAATTCCTTATACAATGGGCTTAACACTCAGTCTCTACCTATAACAGACATTTCATAGAAGAAACACTTTAAATATCATCTTTGTTGATTCACAGTGCAGTAAGAAGTATGTATGCTCTGAAAACAAAGAGACTCCTAAGACTCATACATGTTGCCATTTTAGGTTTCAGATTATATTTTAAATGGTTTGCCATCAAAAAACAAAAACAAAACCCAAAAAACCAAACCCACAGAACTCCCACCCTGAAATGGACCAAACTGTAGTCATGGAGAGGACTCTGCACAAAGTCATGGAGAGGACTCATAGATGTTGCCATTTCAGGTTTCAGATTATATTTTAAATGGTTTGCCATCAAAACAAACAAACAAACCAACCAAAACCAAAAACCAAACCCAGAGAACTCCCACCCTGAAATGGACAAAACTGTAGTCATGGAGAGGACTCTGCACAAAGACCATATTCTAGTACCACACAACCTGAGGTGTGACGTAGCAAACACAACCTGCAGTTCCCATTTGGGTGTTGAAAAGTGTGAAACCAGCTTTTGAAATGTCCTATTCTTGCCAGACATGAATGCTGCAAGAAGGATAAAGTATCCTGCTGTGAAGTCTGCAGTTCATACAGGGAGCAGAATGTAACAGAGACCACTTACACAACACGAGACTCCTGGCTGCCCTTGGTACAAGGTTGGCAGGGACCTTTTCTGGATGAACAAGAGGGAATCATTTCTCATTAAGGGACTGCTCCTGAAAGTTTTACATACTACATCATTACAAGACAATTTGATATTGCTACCTGCTCTTTGTTCAAACCAATACAGTTAAAACAACAGGATGATGCACAAGTGTCCTGTTTGGGCAATTTTCAACAGTACAGCAGTAAAGTGCATTGTCTCATGGCTTCTTTAATCAGAGTCAAGTGCACTGGAAGAAGAATAAGTAAAATGCTCCAAAAGGGATTTTAAAAATCTGAGGGGATTTAAGATGTCAGGCTACTCAGCAAAACCCACAGTCTTTTAATACTGGCTGTCAGCCTATAAGCAGAGACCAAAAAAAATACAGGTCTGACAACCCTTCTGTAAGCCAGAAGACTGAACACTGAAGTAGCCACTGGAAAAACTGACAAGGTTCTCTCTGACAGAAAAAAAAAAAAAAAATCTGAAGGGATGCAACATGACAAACCTCTCATTTTCCCCATCAAAATCCAACACTGAGCAAAGTTAGCAGTGGAGCCTTGAGACTGACAGTACTATGTGTAGCACAGGTGACCTGATGTATGTGGCTTTGGTTTTTTGATCCCCAGCATATGTCAAAGTTTCTGCAAATTTGCACTTGAAGACACACTGACCCCAACAGGCTGCAGAGGCTGAGGCTCAGATTGCTGCAGATACTCATGTTTAAGTCCTGACCGACCCCCTGAGGAAGGCTGAGTGAATACCTGCTCTTTAAAGCCAACCTTCATGTTTTAGGAGTAACCTCACCACAATACATAATTTAGTTTATGCAGACTCTAGCTTCTTAACTTTTGACTTTCAAATTAAAAAATTAGGGAAGTCAGTGTTAATGAACTTTTAAAAAAATGTCAGTCTTGGTGACTTTGCATTACCTGAAGTGTCAGAAGACTTTCCCAGCAGCTTTAATAGATGGAGACAAGTCTGCTTTACCCATTATACCCACAGGGGTAAGTTTCTTAGCCAGTAACAGATTTCCTTCCACAGCCCAGCTCATGGCTCTACTCCCAGTGTGCAGTCATGGTTACTGCAACTTTCATGTTCATTATTCCTGCAGCTGTTGCCCTGCACATTTCTCTTGTATGTCTTCACCTGAGCAGTAGCCCTAGTTCACACCTTCCACTCCCACAAAGGTCCTTCACTTGAGATATTTATCCCCCAGTCACTAGCTGTCAGCCTTCTTTTGATTAGATATCATAAAGCTACTTCTCTGGATTAATCTATCATCAATCACCATGTACCTGGATTAAGAACTCCCTATGGCAGCATCAGGTTTTTGTACAGTACTTCCCATAAGGGCTTTCATGTGATAAGTGAAATAGAAAATACACAATCTCTGTGTCATTAAAGAGCATCACTGGCAAAAAGAGGAAATGAGTCAATGCTAATACCCATCACATTAATCTGTGGTTTATGCTTCCTCTCTGTGACCACGGTGATCCGATGGAATAATTAAAACTGATCAGTGTAATTGTTTCAACATTAGATGCAGAACTTAAAATCAGAAACTGAGAAGCTGCAGGGATTGCTTGAAAGTCAGTATAAGTATCACCATGCTTGCCTGTAGGTAAAGTAGTGAGACTGAAGGTAATTCTGATTCACAGCACGTTAAAAGTACTTGGCTGCAACATTTTCCAGCAGGCTTCTCTTCAAAGATATCAGAACTAACATGAATTTGAAAAAAAATATTCTTCAGGAACTCCATAGCCAAAGAGAGGAGGATTTTACCACTTTTTCTAAAGCATGCTAGTATCACTTGACAAATTTTTGTCACATTGATTCAAATTCACTTTTTCCCTTGAGAAGTATAAGAATTCATCAGCTTTCCCTGTCTGATTTCTGCTGTCAAACACATCAGGAAGCGTGTACCTCTCCATAATTCAAAGTCTTTCCTGCCCACCTTAATTGTATGTCTCTTTTCTAGATGTAACATAGTAAGAATGGGCTGTCTCAAAGGGAGATTCCTCTAGATGTCCTTATATGGCAGGTATACATGATCACTGAAGGATGAGGTCTCTGCATAATTCTTCTGTCATCAATTTATTTTATGTCTCCATGCTTCATGACAGCCATTTTGATGCCCTTGTCTACAGGGAATATTGCCATGGACTCCCTTAGACTCTGCAAGGAATAGAAGGGAAATTTGTACCTCCAAGTAGAAGTAATTCCAGCTGTTTCAGGACAAAGCAAAATGATAAATTCACACTCCCCAGAAGCAGTAAAATGAATCTTGATTTAGCTAAGTGCCTTAACACAGGAGAATAGATTCGCACTGCTGTGGAAGCCAGTTAAGATCTCACATATTTCCATTTACCTTTAACAACTTCCAGTCAGTCAATAAGCAGATTTGTTGATAACAAGAGGTTGGTGTGACAGACAGTAATCACTAGAAAAGAGTAGGTGTTCCTCTCTGTGCTTCAAGTCTCACAGAGCTCCAACAGACTGTAGATCCTGGAATTAGGATTCATGTAGCTTCTTGGTTTGCCTCTGTCCCCAGCGTCAGTGTCCCACAATGCAGAAGGCATTTGTGCCCTCATGTAATTGAGCTACATCTTCAGGGATTAGAGTGCTGCATCTCCACCCTTTTAACTCCAAATGTCACACATTGCTAGAGATCTTTAAAAATACTTAAAATTTGATCTGCACTGTTGGATTCCTTCAACACAGCAGCTTTCTGAAACATCTTCACCATGACATGCTGTGGTACCCACTGAGGATTGTAAACATTAGTGAAAGTAAGGGAGAAGGAAAAAAAAAAGGAAAAAGAAGAAGAAATTTATTTACACCACCTAAGCACCATAAAATTATTGAACAAAAAAAGAGACAAGAATGAAAAGAGAAGGCAGAAAAGCCAACCATAATGAGGAAAGGTATTCTTACCCGGTATGTTGGGGACTTCTGAAAGGAGTTCACAACTCAGTGGTGTGAAAATATGTCAAGGTTATTGAACCCAAAGCATGTCTCTGCTAACTTAAGTGTTGCTTACTCTGCTTGACCTTTAGGACCCTGCTTGCCCAGCTTCCTGAGGACTTTGTGAAGTGTATAAAATGTATCCTTTACACTAGATGATCAATACTTTGGGCTAAATTCCCATTGCTTACTGGGCCACCAAATAGCTATCCCTTAGTTTTGCTCCCATGATCTTCAAACTTCATTGTAAACATCTGGATGCCTCAGAATACATTTATATAGAGTTTGATGTACAAAGCAATGATTTTTGTATTCTCCCAGCATTCCAGAGTATCTACAGTGGATATTTCTCTCCTTTTGAAACAGGAAACTTCCTAAAACTTCTGATTGTATAACCACAAGCTCCTGTCTCCCCAAAACCTGGATGAAATGGCACCAGTAGCTGTGCTTGAGAGACCTTACTCTTGCCCTTCTTTTTCCTTGCTCTGTTTAGACAGATTCAACCTCAAAAGAATCCTGCCATTGCTTACTGCTGGCTGAAACCCCTTCCTGTAAAAGTCAGAGAGAATCAGAATAAGGTTTGCAAAAACATGAGAATAAAAATAAAACAATCACCCAGCAAACAGAGTAAAAAGAAATTGTAAGCAAGTATTTGTATCAGTAAACTTGAAAAGCATCATCTGCTGTCTTCACTTAATGTCAATAGTTACTGATGTCCACTCTCATAACCATCATCTTGTAACTGGCTTTTCACCCTCTTCCATACATGACATCCCTCTCCCTCAACACACACTCTGTTGTGATACACAGGAAAATTGAGCTCTGTGAGTAAATTCCAGGCTGGTGCATTGGCAAATCTCAGCAGATTTCCACATAGTGCTGGAAATTTACACTGATGGCTAATTTGACCCATTAAAGAAGTTATTCTGGTCAATGAATTAGTTTATGAGGAAAAGGAAGTAGTAAGTGTAAACTAAAGTGCTATTTGAATATTCCTTATTTACAAACTCTGGTTCAGCAAGGCTCACACTGCAGTTGCATTTCATTAGAACTGATTCTGCAGTGCGACTTGAGCCTAGGTTATTAAATGAGTATCTAATTGAGATAACACATTTTATTAGTAAATGGTAATACTCCACTCTACCTCTGCTCCTCCAACTCTTTCAGGGAAAAAAAAAAAAAAAGAAATCCATAAATATGCATACATATGCCTGAAGGCCAAGTGAATATACTTAGTGCTAGTTGAAATAAGACAGTTGAATGCTGCTGAAATCTTACTGAAGTAGCTAGCATAGCAAAAGGCCTGGGGAACAGAACACAATAAGCGTTCAGAAACATCTCACAATGTAATAATCAATGTGTAATATGAGCTAGGGGTTAGTTAAATAAAATGTGAAAGCTGTATTAATGAACCCTTTCGCTGTCCAACACAGCATTTCATTTTCTTTCATAGGCTGCATAATGCAGGGCCCGAGAATAAATTATAGATGAAACCCCCATCATATGTTTATAAATACACTAACATTAGCATTTTACTTCCTCATAAATCTGCACCAAACACTCAGGCAGGAGATGGAAAGCCCTGTAAAACAATGATATATTCTCTGCTTGCAAGACTTGCCTAGTGGCCCATTCATTTCTACCGCTGTTCTTCAAACATTACTTTCTTCGCTCATGCCCCCTCATTTAAAATCCATTTTAATTTAAAGATGTTCGATGCAGTCCTAGTGGTACATTTACTCATCCTGGTTATACATCATGGAGCAGGGAAAAGAAAATTGTTTAATCTAGAGATACGGTTCACTGTGGTCACCACTGAACAGTGGAGTAATTACCAGATCAGCTCCGCTAAAAATGCACTCAGGGTGTTCTGTGACCTATCATCTTCTAATCTGCATAGTGAAGTATAGCTTCATAACTATAAATTGCTGACTTAATTAAAACCAGGACCTTTCTGTCATTTAATTACAGGGAGAAAGGTTATTGCTTAAATGCAATTTTCCAAATGTGATTTCTTAACAGTTATTAACTGCTTCACCATCATTTATTGTTTCAGATTTTTCAATTTGAAAATAGTCCCTGTGACAGAAGTAATGACTTCATGAAAAACTCAATCTAGATGGAGCTGAGCAGACCCATTTGTTTCTCGTAAGTGGAGCAGACAGAAAACTTGAAAATGTCACAGGAGGATCCTGTGATTGCTCCACTTTACAGGAGTAATTAAAAACCAAGAGGTTGCATTAAAGGTGAAGAGAAGAGGTTTATGAGAATTTCAAGGCTTTTTTTCCTCTTACCAAAATATTGTGCTTGCATTTTCAACTCTATTAGGAAAGGAATTAATAATTGTTAATTTATCCGAGTCCAGCAAATTACACGAGTACCAACAGCCTAAGATAAGCCAGTTCCATACAATTTTCCTCTGCACATAAACCTTTTCACTTCCAAGAACTGTTTCCATGAAGTGACAATTAAAATTTGAACAAGAGTATGTTAAGACAGCCCTTCTCATCCAAGAATGAACTCGATTCTGCAAAGCCACTTTTATACCAGTCTCCGTTCAGCAACAGAAAAATCAGCACCAAGGCCTCTTCTGCAGAGTACTCCATGAAATGCTGCTTGAAGGACAAACCTGACTATTGTAACTCAGAGGAACAGCTAAAGCCTGAAGGGCCTCTTGCAGGGCACTGCAAATCCATTGCAAGGCTTAAAAAACCCAAACACAACCCCCACAAAAAAAAACCCAAACCAAATCCCCCAAACTACATAAAAAGCCCAGATGGTTGCTGTTGCCAAGACAACAATTTCTTACTCACAATAAGAACACATTTTAACTGAATTTTCCTTGCATCCCACTTTGTGTAATGAATGGTTCTTCCAAAAGGAATGCACGTGAACGTTATATGCAAGAGGTCTTGCAGATCAGGGAAGCTTCAGTGCTCAACACCACCACAGAGAGATAAGGAGCTTTCTACCAGGCAGTCACATACTCCTTTGCCCTTGCGGTGAGACTCCAACACTCAACATAAAATTTTAGCGACATCATTGAGAGGGGATTTAAAATAGTGGAGGAGCTAGTAGCATATATGGCAGCTAGCACTAAAAATCCATTCATTTTTACCAGCTTTGTGATCCCATAAGCATATCATAGTCTTCAATTCATTAACTTTCCACCTGCTCAGTAGCGATGGGGAAAATGCTTTCTCCAGGTCAATGGTGTAGAGCTGGAGGAGAGAGAGGCCACAGCAGTCTGGGACCCAGGAACAGAGCTTTTCCTTTCCTGAAGAACCAAGTAAGAAGGATTAATTTTTATGGCCACTTTTCTGGGGTATTCAGCTGTAGGTGACTTGATTGCATAAATCTTAGTGGGAACTGCTACTTAGTAGTTAAATTCTGCAGAACAGTTTGCTGCAGATACTCACCGTATGCTTGGTGCTGGCTGGATTGCATAAGCCATGTGGCAATGTTTCCTCTCCCTGCAGCAACACAGCTGAATATTGCCCATTCAGAATTTGCTCTTGATGTACTATTAACTCCACACTCAAAATATTTTCAAACCATGTGTCACCTCTGTTTCAAATTGCATTACTAAGTGGAGTACAAGCTTTTAACTCCTTTTTCCCCCCCCCTCCTCCCCCTTTTTGTAGTGAGAACAAATTATGTCTTTGGTTAGTCACCAAACATATGCGGTATTGGTTTTGTTCCCTGACTGGTAGACTTGCATAACTTAGCAATGGAATCAAAACTGTAAACAGACAACATATGTGCATGTACAATGTGCAGTTTGCTTTCAGCTAATGATCAAGCACTCTGGGTTACAGTTTGCCCTTGGCAAGTATCTGTACTAGCATAGCTTGAGTCCTTACATCTTTACACTCACTGCTGGCAGGGGAGTGGCAGTGTGGCACAGGACATAGCATGAGGGAACACGAATTATCTATTTTAGGACTCTCTGGACATGGTCTCTGCAAGACTACAGAGAAAGAAAATGCAAGAGTAAGGGGAGGGGGGGCGAGGAAGAAAAATAAAAATTAAAAAAAAAAAAGAGAAAAAAAGAAAAAAGAAAAAAGAGAAAATAAAAAAGAAAAAAGAAAATAAAAAAGAGAAAAGAGAAAAGAGAAAAGAGAAAAGAAAAAAGAAAAGAAAAAAGAAAAGAAAAAAAGGAAAAAGAAGGAAGGGCTTAGAAGAAAACAGGAAAGAAAAAATGCAGCCACCATAGACAGAGAATAGGAACAGTGGCATAGTTACACAGCCAGATAAGCATTCCCTGGAATGAAAATGCAGCAGCTCTGAGCAGAAAGTACCAGGCACAGACAGTAGACAAGGACTCAAAATCTGGACTACTCTGCCAGGCCAAAGCAACACCTTAGTGATGTATACTGTGGCTTTACTGGTTTATCCAGAAAACAGTGGTATTGCCATGTTTGTGGAATTCTACAGAAGGGACTTTTGTGACCTTCACACTATGCAGAGAAGGGCGTCACTTCTTGCTGAGAGATCAGCCAGACTGCAGAAGTGTCTCCCAAAGAAAACAATGCATCTTCCATCCCTACCAAAACCACGGACAGAAATCACGCTCTGAAGGAATGGGCACTACTCCAGTGCACAGGAGGAGTTTGGTAACAGTCTCTTGGGCTTAGTTCTACACTCAGAACACTTCTGCTTGATTCCCCAAAGCCAATGGGGATGCAGATGGAGGAGGGAAGTCAGAGCCTGACACTGCAGACCTCCTGCTGGATGCGTACTGCAGAGGTTGCAAAAGAGCTCCTTCCTATTGCATTCGTGCTGGATGAGAGTTTTCAGAAGCCCTTACATTTGTACAGGATTCCTAGGGAACAGACATTCTCTAGAAGCACCTAAAGTGCACTTGTAGAATACAATGATCTTTTGTTTCCAGCTCTTCCCAAACACTTTTTCTATCTCTTAGCAGAGGACAGGTCTCCACAGAAGAGAGGAATTTCCAGACTATGATCACTGTTAACAAGTTTAACTGAAATTAAAAAAAAAGAGTAAACTTAATAAATTCCAGTTGACATTTTTCATTTCCCCTTGCACCTGTTGGGGCTCTAAGGGCAACAGGACACCTACAACAGTTCAGGGACTTGGGAAAGTGCACTGAGGACAGTAACAGCTACTTTACAAATACTCAAAGACTAGATTCAATTGAACTCACTCATATCAAAGCTGTTTCTTCTTTAACACCTGACAGATTCTCTGTAAAGTAGGAACTGTCTTAGTGAATGCCAAAATAGTAATGGATTCCCACATGGCAGTTAAATTCATCATTTGGCCTTGGCTGTGTCTGGGATTAGTTGTCTGATCTGAAGCAAACTTTTCCTGCTCACCTACTCAGAGACAGCAGCTCTATTTCACAGACAGGACTGACTTGGCCAAGTGAAACACAAGCAGCTTTTTCAGTGGGGTCTGCCCAAGCATGTGCTTACAAATACCATCCTGGAGTAAGGCTGTCTTACGAGCTTTACATGTTTTTCTATGAATTACAAAAACACATGCTGTGTGAGAAGCAACACATGGATTGCAAACCATACCATTATAACAGGACATAATGGCCATGCAGGTTAATAGCCTGAAAATATAGAATGAGCCCCTTTTTTTTTTTTTTTTTTTGTAATTCCCTATAGTTTGTTCATTTGATTAATTGAGCCCATTCAATTTCCATTTGAGACTATTAAGAAGTCTGTAGCTCCAGCTATTTTTGTCTGTGAGACTCAGCTTGGAGATTGCAGAAGCTTAACATTCTAGCTGCATGTCACTGCCACCATTGTCTCTTGTCACAATTCTAATTCTATGTTCTGATAATAAAATTTCATTAGTGTCTGCACATCCTTTGCCTTACCTTTGAAGTACTGTCGTGTGCTGAAACGATTAGCGGTACTTTACGTCATATCACTTGACTGTTTGACAGCCATTGTGAGTGAGCTAAACGGGGAGAAATTAAAATTTCTGACAATTTCCATTACATCTAAATTGCCGAGAAATTAAGGGATATTTACTTCTACAAATATTAAAGGTTGTTTAAAATGTAAACTGACTTCATTTTATTAGTAGATTCCACAGTGTGCTAATTCAAAATGACTACATGGCCTTATGTGAATAAATTACCAACTCATTTTCCAAAAGCGAAGGACACTTCCTCCAGGCTGCTTTTTGACTGTTTGTGTCAGTAGAAAAAGAAAACAAAAAAACTTATGAATATTTCAGGAGAGAAGATATTCCTTGGTGCCTGCATTCCTTGTTTCATCTCAACAGAATAATGAGGTTATTTCTGTATGATATGATTTTTTAACAACTTGACAAAAAGCACGCCATGAAGCACTGAGATTATTGCAGGATGTTAATTTATCTTGCAAGGGGTCTCTCCCTGATTAATGTCTTAATCTTTGCTAATCCAGACAATTGCACCTTACATAGCCATCCATACAATGATAAAGCTTCATTTAAAAGCTAGTTTAGTTTTTTCTATACCCCTGTGCACTCTGCCCAAGAACCTCCCCACTTTGAGAGGTATACACACATGCATACAGGACGTAGCTTTATTCTTTCCAAATTAATTGTCTGCCTTTCTCTTTAAATTCACCAACCAGACCTCCAGCCCATATGCTGCAACTTTCAGGTCACAAAATTTACATGTTTGATATCACAGTTTCTCCAGAACTAACCTCCAGATTCTCTTCCATGCTAGCTTTCTTTCCAGACTGCTGAACCTCCATTCCATCATTTTTTACTTTGGTGGGGTTTTTATCACAAATTATTCCAAAACTTTTCTTAGTTCCTAATTAGAGCTTTCTTCACAGACAAGAAAGATTGTCTTTCTTCTGAAGACAAATGCTGCTCCTAAAAGTCCTAATGCTTTGCCTTGTAGGTACCTTCTTTATAGACTCCATTGTAGACAGCATTCGCATGATCATTCTGGGATGAAACTCTGAATGCCTGTTCATAGTGTGGTGGCATGTTGAATGCAACTCATTCCATGAAGAAGTCTGGCACCCATAAAATGGGTATAATAGTTACCTACCACATAGGATGTTGTAAGGCTTAATTTATTACTGCTGTAAAGCATTTTAGCCCCTTAGAAGAAGGGTGTTACAAAAACATAAAGCACTATTGCCATAAAACATTTGTCTGGCTGAAAGCTCTCTTATAACCCTGGTCTGCTTGAAAAACAGAGGGATGTAGGGAATCAGAGTGCCTTACCAGGCATTTTCCATTAAGAAAAAGAGTACTGCTTTAATTTATTTGGTGTCAGCACACATATTCTAAGACACTTGGTGATGGAGAAGGAGGAAGAGCAGTGAGTATGTCTATTGCATAAAGCATATCTGAATAAAAGATTACTAGGACGTGGAAAAGCATACAAGCTACTTCTTGTCAGCTAAGCAGCAAGAGAAACATAAGCAAATGCAGGAACTTTTAAAACTTTAAGTCTTTCAGATTAAAGCAAATCATTATGAATAATACAAACAGTGTGAGAAATACTGCTTGAGGATGTGGAAAAGGAGAAAGACTGCAGTATTTTTGTTGACTTGTTTGTGAGCAAGTGTTCTGTTTTGTTGGGATTTTTGAGAAGCAAGTAGTACAGCAGTAAAAGCAACTAAGTTCAGCGACTGCCACCAAAGCTCACTGTGCTTGAAATTCTTTTTTACATGCTTTGCTGAATCAGGACTCTGGCACATGAAATATACTTTGGTTTCGACAATGGTTCAAGTCTTTTCCTTAAAATCAAAGACCATTTGGGATTTTTTTTTTTTTGCCTTGATGCACTACCAAGATCATGCACATCCTTTGTCAAAGTATATCTCTATAATAGGCTTATAATAAATAGTTCTTTTAACAGTTCATTTAGGATTCCAAAATGATGAGGTTTGCAAAATGCAAAGAAAAATCACAGATTTTTTTTTTCCCAGCAAACAAACTGTAACGTCCCCTGAATTAATACTACAACTGAAAGAAAATTAAATTTGAAATAAGTTAGTTTTTTCACAGTATTTCACAGTATAAGCAAGGTTGGAAGAGACCTCAAAGATCATCAAGTCCAACCCATTACCACAGACCTCGAGTCTAGACCATGGCACCAAGTGCCACGTCCAAATGTCCCTTGAACACCTCCAGGGATGGTGACTCCACCACCTCCCTGGGCAGCCCATTCCAGTAGTGAATGACTCTCTCAGTGAAGAGCTTTCTCCTCACCTCGAGCCTAAACTTCCCCTGGCACAGCTTGAGACTGTGTCCTCTTGTTCTGGTGCTTGTTGCCTGAGAGAAGAAAGCAACCTCCTCCTGGCTACGATCACCCTTCAGGTAGTTGTAGACAGCAATAAGGTCTCCCCTGAGCCTCCTCTTACGTGACCTAAAGATAAGTTTAAGTGACCTAAAGGCCTTAGGGCAGCACACAGCAATATGCTAAAGACAGGCTCATAACCACAAGCAACATTTAGGACTCAACTCACATATGAGTGGCACATTTCAAATGTTCTTCTACTCCTTAAAATAGATATGTACTTACCAGATGCTGACAAATGGCCACTCCATAAATGGGTAAAGACTTCTTCTTGTTCATATTTGATTTTCTCTTGCATTCTCTTGTCATGTCCAGCTTCTGTTCACATGCTACTGAGACAAAAATAGAGCTATTTCATGAGAAATGTTGAAGCACAATATTTTTGATCTGCCCAGAAGACAACATAGCATGTGACAGCATGTATTTCTTAGAAGATTTTTATTGAATTTGCTGGAAATCCCCACATAGGTGCTTATATTTTGATTCCAAGAATCAGAGGTTGTAAATCTCAAAATGACCTTTAAGATCCTGGGCTGCCCTTCAGCAAAACAAAGACCACAATGTTCCTCTAGCAAATTGGAATGATTCAGAGAAGCATCTCAACTTTCAGGAATATACTTAGAACAATCTTCCAAACCTTTTCCAACAATATGAAAACAGAAAGAAAACTGTCAGGTGCATCTTTTGCAATGTCACGTAACATAAAAGTCATGAGGCAGTTAATTGAAGTGATTGGAAGTCAAGAAGATAATCTAAATATATACAACCATTCTGCAAAGTCTGCTACATTGCAGCTGGATTTCCAAAATGTTTGTGAAGAAACCAGCAATAGTATCTGCTATTGAACAGCACAAAGTGAACCTTATTTTAAATCCAGACTAAATCTATGAGTAGTATTTTATCCTAGAATACAACTATAGGAAGAAATCACTGCAAGAACAGCTTATGTGAATTCATCATGCAACCTCACAACACCTTGTCTGTGCTTTCCCTCACTGGAAGTCTGCTCCCACTACTGCATAGACAAACGTATCCTGAGACCATACCTTACCTTGCTTCACAGTAATTTGTGTAAGCATACCTGGAGAAGGGAAAATTATCACAGTCATGTCAATAGACAGTGATCTTCAAGGGTACTTGGCTTACACAGAGGGTACTTGTTGCTAGTAAAAACATGGCTTGCTCTACTTTGAACATGGGATATTGCTACCAGTGAAACGGCGACACTATGGCTCCCAGGGAAGCCACTGGATTCAGAACATTGTGGTAATATCATTCTGCAAGTGCCTGCCCCAGGGATATCAGATCTTTGATATCAAACTGTGCAAAGGTGGAGAATTCTACCTTCAGAGCCCACTTTTTCCCCTTATAGAAAGTGCTGTTAAGCAAAGTTAGCCCACAACTTGGTCAGTGTGCAGCCTACCCCTTAGCACCAGTTTTACAGTGTCACTTCTGCACTTGTTTCACGTGGGCTAGTGAAGGAGCCTAACAAACTGAAGTATCCCACTCTAATTGACTTTAGCTTTGGAAATTTCCATTTTAACAGAACAGTTTCACTGATTGTAGAGTGGCAAATGGAAGATTGTCACTTGTTTTTAAAGTGCTTGCTTTTTACAGTGAAGAGCATGAAGTGTACCAGCAACGTTAACCTTCCGGAAACACACAATATTTAAATTACATTGCTCAGAGCACAGTAATTGAGCCAAACAGACATAAGTTCATATCCACTGAGCTTTCAACATAGCAAATGCTGCCATCAATCCCTCTGAAACGCCCTAAGGATGGTTCCTATACCCAGAACTGTTGTGTATTTTTTTCCAAGTCTGGCAGTAGACTTAGTAAATTAATGATTTCTCCTTACAAATCTTCCCTCAGCTATGTTCTCTAGGGCTGTTTGGATTGTTGGCTAACTCAGATATTTCTAACATGCTTAGCTAAAAACCTGAGTAAACAATGAAATACCTCTATATAATGTATTTACCTCTATATAATGTATACAGAGCCATCCTGAGGGAAAGGACTTGGGCATGCTGGTTGGTGAGAAGCTCAACATGAGCTGGCAGTGTGCACTTGTAGCCCAGAAAGCCAACTGCATCCTGAGCAGCATCAAAAGAAGTATGTTCAGCAGCTTGAGAGAGGAGTCCCTGGCCAGAGCAGTGAGGCTGGAGGATCTCTGATTCTGATTTGCTCCAGTATTGACTAGACTGAGTTCATGCATGGCCATGATCATACATTTGTTAAACCGCCATGTTTATAAAGGGTCACCAAAACCTTGCAGTGAAATTAAATATATAGCTAACAAACCTATGGTGATACTTTAAAAGACATCAAGAGATGCAGCAGCTGCATTGTTGACGCTCAGCGGGCTGGAGCAGCTCTCCTGTGAGGACAGGCTACAAGAGTTGGGGCTCTGCAGCCTGGAGAAGAGAAGGCTTCAAGGAGACCTTATAGTAGCCTTTCAGTATCTGAAGGGGGCCTACAGGAAGGCTGGGGAGGGACTATTTACAAGGTCTTGTAATGACAGGACAAGGGGCAATGGGTTTAAACTGGAAAAGGGGAGATTTAAACAGGATGTTAGGAGGAAATTCTTTATAGTGAGGGTGGTGAGACACTGGAACAGGTTGCCCAGGGAGGTTGTGGATGCTCCCTCCCTGGAGGTGTTGAAGGCCAGGTTGGACAAGGTTTTGAGTGACCTGTAGTAGTAGGAGGTGTCCCTGCCTATGGCAGGGAGTTGCAACTAGATGATCTTCGAGGTCCCTTCCAACCTTACCATTCTATGATTCTATGATTGTTCTCTTTCCTCTGTACATCATGCACTGACATTCTGGAATCACTGCACTTTGTGGCAGTCATGACATTTTAAGTTCTTGCAGGGTAAAGTGTAGCCCTATGGAGAACCTGCACGTGGTATATGAACCACTACTGTGCCTCCCCAATAGTCAGAGCAAAGTACATTCACCCCTTCTGAGAATATCAGAAAGTGCTGTGCCTTCCCTGCTGGGTTACACAGACACAAAGTAGATTAGGCAGAGACACAAGTAAACACATTTACTCATCTAAGAAATCCAAACAACTTCTTAAAAATTAAGGTCTAAACTGTCTTTTCGAGAGAAAGTGTATTATGTTCATGAATAAAATAAATATCACTGTTATCTGTTAAGAACTGGTCATTAAGCATTTTTGTCTTTTATTGACTTCTAAAATCTTGCTTCATAATGAACCCAGCTCTCAATATGCAGGAAATGAGCAGATGCTCAATGTTATCTATTAGCTACCCTATCAGCCTATCAAAATGACATACAAGCTTAATAAGAGATTTTAAATAAAAATTTTATAGCGTGTGTAAAGCACACTCTATGTCACCAATACAAAGGGGTTTACAATGCCAGCTGAAGCTAGTTTTGCACAGCAAGTATCTTAGAAGAAGCTCTGTCCATCTCAGGTAATGACAGAACTTTAGTTCTACTAGGTTCAGTAACAAATTAAATTATATAAACTACCCTGAACCCCTACACTCTCCCAAACTAAATAACAATTACTTTTCACTCTACTTCTACCTGTACATATCATACCTTATAAGCAGGAATAACAACATGTACACTCATGCATTCTTGATTTTTCATTTCTAATGCATGAGTCTAAAGGATCTTCATAAGTAAAGCATTTGGAATTGCATTCAAGCCCTGGATTTTGCTGTTGTGAGTCCCTCTCTAATCCCAGATGCAGTGTAATATGTCACACTACAGGTTACCAAACTCCTCTAAAACAAGAGAGTAGCTGGGGAGACAGTGATTACTTTTAACTGTAGGTTTGTTTTGGCTGATGGTCTAGATCCTGATTCTGCAGCATCCACTTTGACTGAAACAGAGTGATTATTGAAAAGAAGCATGAGCTGAAGTACATTGCAGAACTTGCTCCTAAAAGATACATATATAAAGTCCTTAGACATAAAAAAAATCATCTTCTGCTCCAAAAGCATCCTAGTCTCAAATGAACTGTGCTCTGTAACTAAGCCTTACTCCTGATCACTGTGCTCATCTCATACTCATAAAAGCAGCAGTTCTGGTTTGTTTGTTTTTTTTTTTTTTTTTTAAGTCCCTTAATACATTGTTAAAGATTCTATTCTTTTTCCAAGTATTGTTCAAGAAAAGTCTCACATTTATTTTCTTTCTTATTCTAGGCAGACTTGCTTATGGTGTTCTCATTTCTAAAGAGAGGGGAAAAAAAAATATATAAAGTCACTCTCCTCAGATTAGAATAAATCTCAGTACTGATCTCAGTACTTATCTCAGTAACCCTTATTAGACCTTTGCCTTTGCAACTTCTGATTATTCACGTTCACAGACAGCTCTTGAAATAAAATGCTGGCAAAAGCAAGAGATCAGAGTTATTGTCACCAAGCACTTAACACTCTGTGTAAATTTACCTAGTGCTTTACAAGCAGAGATAGGATTACATTCTACCCCGAAGACCTTAGAATCGACATAAGATATGACAGACATAAGGACCGCAAAGAGTTGGGTGTAAAAGGGAGAATTCAGGGGCGTGAGAGGGCGATAAGCGCTGGAACAGCCTGCAGCGAGTGCTGGCACAGTCGGAGCGCAGGAAGGACCCAGGCGCTTCCTCCCTGGCCAACAGCAGGTGGGGCTGCTGCAGTAGCGGCGCTGCCAGGGCACGGCTGGCATCCCTGCCAGGGCACGGCTGGCATCCCTGCCAGGGCCCGCACAACTGGCAACCTCTGGCGTTTCCGACTTACCTGCAGGAAACAAAAGGCTCGAACTGAGGGCCACAATACAAAGGGCAGGATTGATAACTTATTTCATCACTTGGTACACATGGCCTTAGCAAGATTTGCCAAAACTCCAGAGTGTTTGCGTGTGACACAAACACACATTCAGTGAGATATAGGCTGTAGACTTGTCCTAGATCTGGATCAGATCTTCGGTGGCAAAGCTCCACTGGCTTAGGATAAAAAGCCAGTCTATGCCAGCTGAGGAGAACACCTCAATGACCCCTAAAAATCTTCAGTGCATCTCATTTAGAATACATATTGCAGAGCAAAACTAGCTATTTAACTTAGGAACTAGTTCTTCACCATGAGAGTGGTGAGACCCTGGAATGGGCTGCCCAGGGAGGTAGTCAAAGCCCCATCCCTGGACGTGTTTAAGCCAGGCTGGATGAGGTTCTAGACAGCCTGATCTGGTGTGAGGTGTCCCTATCCACAGCAGGAGGATTGGAGCTAGATGATCCTTGTGTTCCCTTCCAACCCTGACTGATTCTATGATTCTATTTACAATAGAAGGGTCAAGTCCACATGCAGATCATTCCCATTACTCTGTCAAAGTTAGCAGCACATAGATGTACAAAGGAGAATGCAAGAAGAAGTCCTGAGGACAAATCTTGTTAGCCAAAAGACTGAGATTTTCAAGCCTAAAGGTCCAGTTCTCCTGGACTAAACAAGAAGCTGTGCCCTTTTTCAGGACAAGGAATGAGCACAGAGAGGCACTGTTTGGTTTAGCATCCAAAAACCACCTGCAAGCATGATAGATCCAGGTTCTAGACTTGACCAAGCAGGCACAGTTCAGTGAGAAGTACTGGCTGCTGCTGCAGAGCCCAGATGTTCAGTTCAGCTCCGTGGACCTTCATTAGCCTGACAGCTTACATAAGCCATGCCATAGGGTAAGACATGAGAGCCCCAGGGACCAGCCTGTGGCAGGTAACATCCATATATCCTTGTTCAGGGTTTGAGGCCCAGTTTTCATGCTCTATTTCTACCACATCTGAAGCAGTGGTAGGTTGTTCTGCAGCATAAAACAGTCTCTGCCAGCACTCCAGAATTAAGCATCATGGGACGATTTTAACAGTCTCGGTCATAATTTTTCTGCATGGGCACATACCTCCAGCACTACAGCAGAAGTCTCACTTTCCCCCCCTACCTCCACTGACATGGTATCTCTAGAGTTGTTCTGCATAGGGGTCAGCCCTCTTTTTGATTTGTTGTCTATCTCTAGTCTCTTAGCATTGATTCCATACGTGCTGAGGGATGCATCTGGGTGATGTTAATCTGTAATACTGAAACTGTTTCCCATTAGCTAAAACAGCTGCATCCTATCCACAGTAGCATTAGTACTCAGGACAAGCTGCAAAAACCACCCAAAAAGTGGAATAAACATTATGGCAGTTATTTAACTCAGTCATTGCTAACTCCTGCTATCACCTCTGCCAATTAAGACAGGCCAACATTCTACAGTCGCACCTTATTTTTGCCAGATAGACATAAAGAGATAAAGACAGCCCCAAGTCAAAGGAATATCCCCAATCAGAGAGAGGGGGAAAAAAATGCATAAAAGTCAGGCCAAACTGTAATTTTTCTGGAGAATATAATTCTGCTCTTTGAAGAGGAGCACATAGAAACAAAAGACACTAAAACCAAGCACAGGGTTGGCCACATCTCAGACACTGGTGAGGTAGATAAAGGTGATTCCTAGCAAGTGCACAGCACCTGTCAGGTCCAGGTTCCCTGCCAGCCAGCTATGGCAGGACAGCAAGTGAGTGTGTGGAACACTAAGTGGCCATGAAATTAAGGACCCTTCTGGCCCTTTTTACACTGAGTGATGCTACCCTTCCTCACCTGTGTGATGTCCCTATGTGCAGGGCCATGTACAGGTCCATGATAACTGCAGTGCCTGACCTTGGAGACACAGCAGGGTTTTCCAGTTGCACAGGAAAAAGTGACCAGATAGAAGCACGAGGGACAGCCAAAGGAAGAAACAAACAGCTGTAGTCACCTTCAGAGGAAAACACAAAAGAAAACACTGTTCTTTATCCAGCAATTTTTGCACTGCCAGTAAAATGCCTGGCTAGAGGAAGGGCACTACAGGGAGAGAAGTAACGATGATAAGTGCTAGAGGCAGAGCTTCCAGCTTGTATACACACATCTTTGGCCAGTCCTTGCTCACAAGTTTAGCAAACGTGAGCTCTCCAACAAGTGGTGTGTTTTCTCACTGACTTGTGTTGCACTAGGGACTGCAAGGAGCCTTTTAAATCAGAAAGTCTGGTTCTTCTCCAAGGCCATTTTTATACCAGGCCAAGTTCACTTTCATCAGCAGGCTTAGTCCTGATTTGCACTTCGCTTGAGAGCAGGATCAAACCCACAAATCTTATAAGATGCTGAATTTGGACTTGCCAGCACAGGGCAGATTGCTGCCACTTATCTACTGGGGAAATCCCTGCTTAGAAGGGTGAGCTGTGGTTTGAGAATTGGCCCAGGCAGCATCTGACGTTTCCTTGCTGTGGTTGCCCTTACAGGGGGAGGTTGACTTTGGCTGGAGCACTGTGTGTTCTGGCTAACCCAGCTGGCAGACAAACCCCTGGGGACTCCTGGCAGTTCACACCAGAGCAGCCTGAGGCTGCACTCTTATATTCAGGAAAGCCTGGGGCAGAGACACAGAGTCCAGTGCAGAGCCCAGTCTTCATTGTCCCTACAAAAGCCTGAGCCAGCTTACAGTGAGGTTGGTGCCAAGGCTCCTGTATGAAAGGGAACCCAGATTGTTCAGAACAACGTCTTCTGTGTCACTGCCAAACCCCACAGGATCTTGGGTTCAGTGTCAGTTATGCTGCTGGTGGTAGTACACATTTACAGGGTCTGTTTGTTGAGGCTTTGCCATTTACTGCTTTGTTCATTCAAGAAAGTCAAGCTGGCCTAGTCTTATTCTGTTAAAAGACCTAAATATGGAGATAAAGAACTTGAGCATACATAAGCACAATGAATATGAGTCTCTCACAATGAATATGAGTCTCTCATTCATTCCTGCATCGTTCACAGTAAATTGCAGGCACAGCCCTTTCAGTTTACTAACATCTTCAGACTTGGCCTCACAAGGATTATGTTCCCTACTCAGCAATTCAACCTCCTTCTAATACTTCTAAAACAGAGGAAAGGCCAAGACCCATAGAGAAGATGCCAAAGATTGAATGGTTGGCCCTGAAAGCAGATGAACTGCAACAGGCAGTAAGGCAAACAAACCATGCCAAGAGTGGTGCTCTCAAGCAAAGGAAGTACATTTTCTGTTCTGGCATCCACATAACCCAAACACTTACACACACAATGCAGATCTCTGCAAGGCAACAGTAAGCATCCACTTTGAAAGGGTCTTTGCTGCTTGGAACTTTGTCAGGCTTTCTTGATGCCGTGGCTTTTCTTATGCTTCCCTCACTCTTCTGGTCATTCTGGAAAAAAAATTTGCTGGAGCCTAGAAAGCTGCAACAGCTAAAGGCTGGAATATACTGGGCAATACTTTGATTTCTTTCTAATAGAGAAGGACTTGCATTTTCCTCAGAACCACAGTGAGCACACATCAGGAAACAAGCATTTGCAAGGCTGAAATCTCAGCATCCAGCATTATTTAAATTTGTAGGGCTATTTAATGTTTGCCACACACTTGATCCTAACAGTGCAAGTGATTTTCTATCAGAGCATTTTTTTTTCCACTTCAACAAGGAAAACTGCCCCTCCAAATATAACCACTGCTTGTTATTTTGAGGCAGTGAGGCAAAACATGCAGCACATAGACCACATTTGGTTTGCTTAGCAGATGTCTACAGATCACTTGATGTTAATTTCAACATAAAAGCTATTATATTTCTGGCCTTGCCCTATTAGTTGTTAAATAATTATTTATGCTTGGCAGATAAATTCTAGGAACCTTGAATAAAGCCCATCAGCCCTACTAAACTAACTGTATTTGACACAACAGTTTTCACTCATAGAAGACCCTGGATGTAATGTTGGTTGCCTATATGATTCTGTTTCACAAGCTAAAATGTAATCCCATATTTATATTTAAACAAAGTGTATATAATATACATTTCAACATTACCTCACAGGCAAGGAATTAGCTTGACTGGTTCACTGACATTTACAGCGGTGTACTATAGCTTCTTTCAGTCTGTAATTCAGGTTATCTTAAAAATCTCTTATTCACTTCACAATTTTGGCACTAATTACTATGCTTTTCCATGAATGTTTTGGGGTTTTGCCTATCCAGTTCACTATACTTGTGGTCAGTTAGGAACCAGTGTGCTGCAGTCTCAATGGCTACAAACAAAACCAATAATTGGAAATTAAGACTTCATTTAATTAACTCCTTCCTACAGGAATGCTACTTATATACACTCAAAGCTGCAGTCATCTTGCATTCTGGTTGAATGGTTTGTAAACTCCAAATAGCCAATCTACAACAAAGCTTGGAAAAGGTATTGAGTGCAATACCCTACATGAAAGTCTTTCAACCAAGTCTTTGGACACTCATACATTGTTGTCTGAAGACATTTAGTTGATGTGTTGTCCTTTGTGAGCATATCTTAGTGTAATTACACTTCTGTATCCTTAACAGATAAGTTAGAACTCAAAGACTTGGAAAACCAAGGAATTTTAATGTCTTGCTGAAAAAAACCTCATACAATTTCCATCTGTGTGGTTAAAAGAGCACAGCTTCTCTATTTAATCACAGAAATGTATGCTATGCCTGCACTTAAGGTCATGTACAGTTTATGATTTATATGATAAACTTAAATAAAAACTAGTGATTCAAAAAAGAGCAAAAGGAATTTGTATTGCTTACAGCACACTGTACTTCCTGCCCTAAAAGCCACACAGCACAGTTTTGCACTGTTGGCAATTAAACCAAACTCACCAAAAAGTTACTAAAATGCTTTCAGCTGATTTCAGTGGACATTGGACAGACCTCTTTTGCAGGTTACTAATCCCTCTATTCCAAGGTAGCTTCATTTCAGCAGGCAATTGTGCTAGATAATTATTGAAAAAAAAAATAATCTAAGCTTAGAGGCAGTTTCCCCCTTTAATTTCCAAGCCAGACCTATTCTGTTTCTCCCAGAAAGCCAGACTGTCCATTGAGGGCTGAAGTTCATGTTGCTTTCCACATACACCTGCAAGCCTGCAGCATCTCTACAGTAGCTTGCTTTAGAACTGCAAGCTATGCTGTTAGGCTCCAGTATGTGCCCAAATAAAGACCTTAATTGAAGCAGGGAAGCCACTGTCAGGTCTGAAGGGAGAGAGGCAGGAGGAACTTGAAGGCAGCCACAGGAACACCTCACACAGCCACAACTGCCACTAGCCATAGGCAGCCTTTTCAGAAAGCTCTAAAGGACTAACAGAGGAACCCATGGGTGTTTCAGAAAGCAAACCATTAAACAGAATTTCTTGTGCCATTCTTTCCATGGCAGAGACACAAAATGGTCAGTCTTCACTGGAGAACTTAATATTTAATAATACTCTAGGAAAGAGCTAGGAAAGAAGGCTGAGGTCCCCCTTTCCCCTGGATACCTACATTCCAGGATCTCTCTGCAGGTACAGCCTTGAAGCATCTCTCACCCCTGTGAAAGGTCCTATCTCCATATGACTTTTGCACATAGAGATTTTAACCCTGGGTTAAAAATAATCAACAGATGAGAGCTGTGGATGTTGTTTCACTTCGGTACCCAGCAAGCAGAGGTTGTGGCCGAAAGCAAGGTTTATTGTAGGGTTGGTTTTACAATTATTATTAATGACAAGCCAATTTCTCTCTGTTGATGTCTGCTGGATGTGATAACGCAACATTTCCTTGAACATCATGTCATAAACTAGCAAAGGTGAGCAACTGGTGAGGCGGAAAAAGTGGGAAGGAGAGACACTAAATAAAATCATGTACATCAAATATTATTTATTAAACACACGTGATTTTTTGACATACGAATTTGATGTTATTATTTCTCTTACTTTCTGATAAAATAAACAGTTAAGTGCAAACTGCACAGTTGGCTAATAGAGTAGTTTTTCACATGCTGGCAGGTTCCCTCAGTTTTGTTAGCCAGAAGCGAATAAAAATGTGGAGAGGAGGGAGCACAGGGAGGAAAGTAACATCCTTGTTAGAGCAGGAAACCAGAATCACTAAACCCAAAATTAACCCCACATGTGACATTAACCCAGGCAAATCTTTTCTCACACATACCTTTTGCTCTGTGTTGGAATGATACTGCAGCAGTGAGGAGAGCTTAGAACGTTTAGCAGTTTCTGTGATGAACTTTAATCATAGAATGGTAAGGTTGGAAGGAGACCTCAAGGATCATCTAGTTCCAACCCCCTGCCATAGGCAGGACACCTCCCACTAGCACAGGTTACTCAAGGCCTTGTCCAACCTGGCCTTGAACACCTCCAGGGAGGGAGCATCCACAACCTCCCTGGGCAACCTGTTACAGTGCCTCACCACCCTCGCTGGAAAGAACTTCCTCCTAAACTTTTAAGGTCTTCAACTGAATGCCAGTGCTACAAGTTTCATTAACAAATGATGGAATTTCTCAGGCACTCCTAGGTTGCTTGCAGCATTTTTCTTTTACATTAATTTCATTTTTAATCCCACTCTATGAGTAAACACAATAAATTAAACTCATATAGACATATGATTTAGCAACAAGACAACAAGGAAACAAAAAAAATGGCATTAATGATCATCACTGTCCCATGAACCTGTTTAGGCGGTGGTCAGTTCATTCCTGAAGAAGATATCTTAGCCATGGCAAGCAGAGGACTGGATAATTACAGTCTTTTATCTGCCTGTGATACTGGCCAGACAAAGATACTGGCTTATAAACAGGATTTTGATAGTCTAACAGAGCTCCTACTATGAATTTTATTTCAAAGAGGGTGTGGATTTAACTTGTCAGGACCTCAGTTTGGCTGTCCCTGTAATTCCAAGGCATCTACTATTCCCTTGTATGTGATATGGAGTCTAAAGAGAGGCCATCCACAAACAATCATATTCTGGATATAAGGATGACAAAGAAATGCCTACTACATGCAAAACAGACAGAGAGGCAAAAACTCCAGTAGAGAGTTAGGCTCCGTAGTTTCTCTCAGATGACAAAAAGACTACCTTTATATATAACTTTTTTTTCTGGTGCAGTTTGTTTCTCTTAGGTAGGTATCCTAGAATATGTTTTTTAAAAAGCCTCGGATGTAAATCAGGTAAGTCTGTAGCTCCAAGCACTGCCTCAAGGTTTAACAATAAACTGGATTACCTAGACATGGATACCTCTCAAATTCCACTGCCATCAATAGCAATTCTTGGCAGGTTAGCACAGCTGAAAAGTGCTATCTGTGCTACCATTGGATAAAGTATCAAATAGCTAATTTACAGGGAAAACAGAGGGTAAAATATGAAACCTTACAATCTGGGCTTTGTAGGCAGATCTGTAAGAGCGACAAACATCCTGTATGGACACCAGGGGATACAGATTGGCAGTATTTCAATCTCCACTTAATTAACACTCTCTGCATCTACTACCTCCAGCACAAATAAAGTTGCTCAGTGACTTCAGCAAGGCTGTTTCCACTCCCCACCATGGCTCTGTATAAGGGAGACCATGTGTTTATGATGAAGACAATTCATTACTGGCCTAATGAATAGCTCAATTTGCTTTGGGGACATTTTCCTTACAAACTGGGATCTGATTATATATGTGCCTTTGGCTGCCTGTGCAGTCTGACACTCCACGATCTCCACCCTCTTTCATCAGGGTATTTCCTCATTTACTGGCCTGGGCAGTGCAGCCTTCAGTAATCAGTTAACTTCAGCACCCATCACAGAACTAAAACCCACATTCACACTATTTAACCACAACGCAAAAAGATTCAGCAACAATTTCATTCTTCACCAGGAAAGCTAAACGTTTGCTTAACCAATTTTCTTCCCTCCTGTTAAAATGTTTAACAATATATTCTAGTTTCAGGTTAGAAATTTATCTTATTTTCATACCTCCAGGGTTCTAGGGTTAGGCAACAACTAGCATTCATAGAGATTTGTTTGTTTGGTTGGTTGGTTTGCTTGTGACCAAACAAGGAATAACTGTTTCCAGCCTCCTCTACACTGTTCATTTCAGTAACAATGCCCTGGCCCTGGTAAGTATTCAGCTACAGCATATCTGCTTTGAAAAACAAAGCTGCTCTTCCATATCCTCTGTAAATGATTTGAGGAGGTTTACACCTCAGTCCAAACATTTGTGGCTCCAATTCCACCCCCACATGCTCACACTCGGTGCTTACAAATGCAGGAGCTTGGTTTTAAGTGGCAGTGTATCCAAGTCTCTAGACTTTTATGCCCCACATACACTGTGGAATTTCCACTGTGCATACAAAATTATTCATGACAGAAACATTGAAGGACCACTCTCTCCCTCCCTCTTTGTGAATACCAATGAGAAAAATATAGCAAGAGGTTTTCTTTTCCTTCCTGATCATAGTGAGGAAAGGAAATTTAAAAACAGCACATATGGGGGAGGGGAAGGCAGGGTTGCTGCAAAATGTTGAAGACCAGGGGTGTGAGTACATACTTGTATTAACATCTTCCATCCCTGGAGCTGCAGTAATTTGCATGACATTATCTACCTGGGATGTTGCTATGGTTATCACCATACATAAGTAATTACCAGGGCAAATTGCACATACACTGCACAGATTCATGCTGTCAGAAGCAAGGGATCTTTTTATACACTTGAAAATGTAAATGTTTGAAAAAACACTAATCACGAAGATTCTTGATAAGATAAAACTTCAGGTCTGCTTCTGAGTGATCTGAAATTGTTGTTACCTCTGCTTACTGGCACTAATATCTTAAGGGCCAACTCAGATCAGGGCCAAGTGAGCCAGACTACACAGTAGTGTCTACATCAGTAGAAACAGTAACCAGTAGCACTAACCAGAAACTAATTAGTACAAACAGCAGAAAATCTGTGCCTGAAGAGTTTACAGTGCAATTAGATGAGAAGGTGCAGAGTGAGAAAAGTGGTCTATCACACAGAGCAAACAGGATTGTCAGCCTCATGGCATTGGTGTGATTATTTTGGGTAAGTTATGTCAAGTTACTTCTGGCAAGTTAGACATAAACAGATAAAAAGAGGAGGAGGGAGTGATATAGACTACACCCATACAAACAATAAGCAAAACAGGGACATGGTGTTGCGCTGAAGCAGCTAGTCAGGACAGGTCAAAACTAAGTCTAATCAAAAAGCTTCTCCACTTCCCTTCTGTAGTGTTTCTGCTGCTACTTGCAGGCTGGGATCTGATTGTGCTCTGATCTCTTCATTTATAGTTTGCCAAAGAAGCTGAGATGAAAGTTATGGTCCATCTACAATCATATACCCAGGATGAAGAGAGCAGTTAACATGTAACAGGATTTGGTTGGAAGTACTACTACAGGGCATCTAATACCAGATCATCCGAAACAAGTTAGCCACATAATGTTCATTCTGAGACACTGCCACAATTACATTTCCAGCAACATACAGCAGTGCTCTATACAAACAGCTTGAGCTGCAGTCTATTGCTGTCAATGGACATTTTTCAATAACTTTGATGAAGGTGTTCTGTGCCCTAAGGAAAAGACAAGGTTTTAAACAACAGTGTGGCTGCTTTGACCCGAGTAAAGCATATTAGGCTAATGGGAATGTAAAATAAGTCTGGAAAATAAAAAAACTCAAAATAGGTTTCTATAATTTAATTTGAGGTGACACACATTAGTTTTATACCCATTCAAACCAATCATATGTTGTGTGTACCGTGGAATACTATAATTTACTTATTCTGGATTTACATAGCATAGTAGAATTAAGGAGGAAAACTGTTATGTTTTTCAATTTTAGCTTCTCTGAAAAACATTGATCTTTACTTCCTAATAATATTAACAGAGTTATCACCAAAGATCAGCATTCTCCCTGACTGAGCTGCAGAATACATCTTTTCCAGTGGTGCAATAGGCTCTTGTTTTAGACATAGCCTTCCAGAGTCCTCCAGAGGAAACCAGGCAGCATGTCACACTGACCCTGAGAAGAGTGGTACTTCCCTACACTCACCACTAATAAGCTAAGCTCACTTGTGTTTCAGCATCTAGCCTCAGAAAACCATCATTCACTGATAACAAAGTGCCACCACAAGAGCCTGGACTGCTGAGTTAAATCCACTCCCTCATTCCTCCAGGTTGCCTCAGGGGACTATTAATCATAGCTACATGAGACTCTGAAATGTACTCAATTTGTTGATGAGAAAACCAGTGAGCGTGTCAGTGCTTTACCTATTTACATAGGGATCTCTGTGTAAATGGAGCCAAGCTCCATGAGGTACTGCATGCGAGCAGGAAATAAACAAATGAATTCTGCAAAGGACAGAAGAGAAGCATCAACATCAGCGTGTCTTTGCCTGATGATTAGGAATGCTGCACAGTCTGTAAAGATCTAGATGAAGCAGAAGATTTCAAGCAGTTTTGCAGGCTGAGTTTTTAACTGGAGATGTGTTTGCACTCTAAGAACTGTTAAGAGATACATTAGTCTTACTTTCACCACATCTTTTCAAACCAAAGTAAGCTTCAGTCCTTAGGCCTGAATCTCATTATAGTTTTAATATGGACTTCAATGTACATAAGAGTACACAAAGGTGCTTACTCAGAAAACCACACCATGATACCATCAAGTACTTTGACTTGACACCATCAAGTATTTTAGGAGATGGGACTCACATACATAGATGTGATATGCTCTGAGAAGAGTTTTTGCTTCCCTTGGGGATCAGTTATATGGCTGCAAGAAAGGCACAATTGATAATGTCCAGAAACACCAACTAAAGATGTAAGAATACCCTCACCAGGATAATGGCAGACTGAAGACAAAGAAGGGTACAAAACAAACCATCTCAGGCTTTATCCAGGTAACTGGACCCACACAATGACTGGCATATTGTAGCTCTAGGTATATTTCATACAAAATAGTTTGTTGTCTGTAAATACGTCTGTGAAAGGTAAAGTAAATATGTGAAGAGCAAAATGCAAGATGGAAAAAATGAGATAAATATTGTTAGATTCAGGGAGAAAACGCTATAAACAGTAAGCAAAGCTCTTTGATTTGCACTGTTTTCCAGCCCATAAAACCCTAATATCTGCCAGTGTTTCATTAAAAGCTTATAAACTACCCAGCATGCCTGCTGCTGCTAAAAAACATTGTGGATGTTGCAGACCTGGTATTTTGCAATATTTCAAAGAAACCTTATGGGTATAAACCTCAGACACATTACTGGAAAAGTGTGGATTACAAAAATAGCACCTTAAAGTCTAAACCTAATTAGTATTAATCATTCAGTAGCAGTAGGTTTCTCTCAGCAGAGGTGTTCATAGTAATAGTACTAAAACATAAGTCACCACCATTTCAGAGAAAATTATTCAGTATTTTAAGAAACAAGTATTGTGGATAAAGGATTTAAGAGAACACTTGCACTTTTTTTGTGAATTGAGTAAAAGGAGTAGAAGGCATGACTCTTCACAGGGGATTGACAGCTCAGGAGTCAGTACTGGGACCAATACTATTCAATAATTCATCAATAATCTGGATGAGGGAATGGAGTGCACTGTCTGCAAGGTTCCTGATGGTACCAAACTGGGAGGAGTGGCTGACACATCTGAGGCTGTGACATTCAACAAGACCTGGACAGGCTGGAGAGTCGGGCAGGGAGAAATTGAATGAAATACAAGTGTGAGTCTTGCATTTGGGAAGGAACAACCTCATGGACCAGTATAGGCTGGGGACTGACCCGTTGGAGAACAGTGTAGGAAAAAGAGACCTGAGAGTCCTGGTGGAAAATAGGATGACAATGAGCCAGCAAAGCTCAAGGCCAGCAGCATCCTGAAGTGTATTAGAAGGGTTGTGATCAGTAGGTTGAGAGGGGTTCTCTTCCTCTACTCTTCCCTGGTGAGGCTGCATCTGGAATATTGTGTCCAGTTCTGGGCCACTCAGTTCAAGAAGGACCTCAGAGAACTGTTTGAAAGAGTCCAGCACAGAGTCACAAAGGTGTTGAAGGGAGTAGAACACTTTGCTTCTGAGGAAAGGCTGAGGGAGCTAGGACTCTTCAGTTTGGAGGAGACTGAGGGGTGACCTCACTAATGTTTACGAACATGTGAAGGGCAAGTGTCAGGAGGATGGAGCCAGCCTCTTCTCAGTGATGTCCAATAATAGGACAAGAGGCAAACGGGTACAAGCTGGAGCATAGGAGGTTCCATGTGAACATAAGGAAAAACTTTTTCACTGAGAGGATGACAGAACTCTGGAACTGCCCAGAGAGGTTGTGGAGTCTCCTTCTCTGGAGTTACTCAAAAGCTACCTGGATGCGCTTCTGTGTGATCTGCTCTAAGTGACCCTGCTCTGGCAGATGGATTGGACTAGAGGATCTTTTGAGGTCCCTTCCCACCCCAACGTTCGGTGATTTATCCATCTATTTATTTATTTGGGTAACACTCATGACAAAGTCATGGGGCCTTCTTTTGTTTTGTTTTACTTGTAGTCTTACTGCTACTTACCTTGAAAACAAAAAGAACCATGATTTCATACTTCCGTTCTTTCCTAAGCAACTTGGGATGACAGCAGAAATCACCAACCCATAGTGACAGGAACGAGCCGTTACTTTCTGCTGACGTGTTTTCCTAAGAGGATAAACTAAGAAGACAACCGAGTGGAAAAGGACCGTACCCTCCCCACTTCGAGTTCCTGAACGGTTCGCCCTCGCGAACACCTCGGACTCCCTCGGCCGCGGTCGGTCAGTTCCCATCACCCTGCAGACGTGGCGCCGGGCCGGGCCGGGCCACTCTGCCGGCGGCCGCTGCCCAATCGCGCCCACCCCCGTGACCGGCCGGGGGAGGAGCGGGGCGGGGCGGCGGCGGCAAGCGGGGCCGTGATCGGCCCGGGTCTGCACCGAGAAGGGTAGCGAGGGCGGCTAGCTGCTGGTGCGGTGGGACTCCCGGCACTCAGGGTATGGGGGACAGCGGGCCGACCTGGTGCCTGGCGCTGGCGCTGCTGCCGCTGCTGCTGCCGCATAGCCTGGGCAAGCCGACAGCCTGGCAGGAGCGGCCGCGGCCCGGCGCCGCGCAGCACGAGGATCGGACGGGCTTCCAGTACGACCACGAGGCCTTCCTGGGCAAGGAGGAGGCGCGGAGCTTTGACCAGCTCAGCCCCGAGGAGAGCCGGCAGCGGCTAGGGTAAGAAGCTCAGCGACGGCCTGCGGAAACGTGGCAGGGGGCGGGCGCGACAAGGGTGGGGGGGGGGGAGGTTGTGGGGCCGCCCGTGGTGCGTCCGAGGGGGCGGTCGAAGCGGGGAGAGCGGCGAGAGGCCGCTGGGCGCTGCGTTCCCTGCTGCAGCTCCCCGGCCCCGAGGGGAAACCTGGTCCCTGCTCATGTGGCAGTGCCCCGTAGCCGGGTATAACCAGCGTAGCCTCTGTGGTTAACACTTTCGGCAGATACCGATTTTACCAACCAGCAAACCAACAATTCTTCACGTCTGCGTTTTTCTCCTGCCTTTTCTGGTCTTACAGCAATAAGCCTCGTGGAGGGAGCTGCTGTATGTGGTGCTGTGCCCGATGTTGGACAGACCTCACCCACTTCTGGAGAGCTTTGATGCTGCAGCTCCTTACCTCTGGGTCACTTAACCCAGAGCAGATTAGTGCGAGTCAAGTTTAAAGCATTCCTTCTTCACAGCCCCGTTTATACAGTGTCACCTCTCAGCAAGTGACTGGCTTTAAACTGGCAGATTTAATGAAAAGTTACTCTAAAATGCTTTCTGGGAGAAAACAGGAACAGTCTGTCACTCTAACCAAAGAGCATGCGTTTGAGAGTTCTTTTAAGTTGCTTAGGAAGGGTGACAGCACATTGGTCATCTCATCAACTAATGCTTGGAGGGGAATCCCAGGGCCAGACAGTAGTAATGCAAAGCTACCCTCAAGTTCTTCCAGCGAAGAGAAAGGAACTAGCTAGTGTACATGAAAAAAGCCCTGTATGCTTAACTACCTGCAGCCTCTGTGGAGGCACAGCTGCACAGTATGGTCATGGTTTGAGATCATGGCACATACCAGCCCATAATCATATTGTGACCTGAGTGTGTATCTGTCCTTAACACAGATTCTGCTCAAGAAGGAATCGCTTCACAAAGGAAGAATCACACTGCCCTCCCATGCACAGTACCACAACACCTGGGCTTTGGACAAGTGTGACAATGCTGGTGCAGCAGCCAAGAACTGCATTAAGGGAGTGGAAGTGGGGCTAATGAGCAGGGCAGTGGGGCTACAGTGCACTGAACCTTCTGCCTGCCGTTTGTCACAGGCCTGTCATTTTCAGAGAACACAAAAAGCAATTGCCCTCAAAATACAAACGTTACTGTTTCTTATAAAATCCAAGGCCAGAGTTTAGATGGTTGTACTTACATCAGGTGCCAGAGGGGAAGCCTTCCTCATTTGGTCACTTGGTAGCAGTGTCCTTGCCCTGACTTTGTTTCATCACCAGAGGTCTTTGCAAATCGCACCTTGAATCTCTCTAGTAGCAGTCTGTACTTACCTGTTGCATGTGCCCTCTAACTTCTTATGAGGTGGGAAGCTAGTACTGACTGCAATTCCACCCCAGTTAAAAAGAGAAAGTAAGCTTTCAGGTATTACACACTTGCACATGTCAAGTCCTGCATAGGAACTGGCTTTTTGTGTTGGTTAACCTGCTCCCTGGGTTTTTGCTGTATTTAAGAATTAACTATTTAAAATAAAGGCACTCAAGCTTTTCAGATTGGTCAATGTACATGAGCTCTGCTACAAAACTTAGAATTATCCCGAGCCATTTCACAGGTATAACCACTATGAAAAGTGAGGCCCACAGTCCCTATGATAGCTTCTTATCTGTACCTTTGGGAGCTTATAAGCAAGACTATTTCTTTGTCCCCATCTGCAACAGGGAAGCAGAGTGAAACAGTGCACATAGAGGCAATAAGCCTATGAGTAAAGGTGAAAAGGCAGAGGTATGAGACATTTTCTAGGAAACAATCCTGACTTCCTTCATGTTAATAATTATGCTAGCAGCAATTTGGTATTATTTGTTGTAACCAATACATTTAACAATAAATACCAAATAAACGAATTAAATCAAATTCATTGTAGGGCTAATTTATTGACAAATGTAGTCTATCATGTAGTGAAAGGGCCCCTTGGCAATCTGTTTCCCATGAGATTCATACAAAAGAGTAAAGGCTTTCCAGTCAGTTAGTTGATACATCAGAAAGCATATCCAGGAGCTCCCTTTTGTCTCCCATAGCTCAGAAATAGCATATTTATAAATTCACTTCAATACTGTCAGACAGGATTACTGGAAATTCAGCAGAAGCTGGTTATCAGACTCTGCTTACCACTTCCATAACTAAGGCTTGAGAAAAGACATTGCTTCACTAGTTGAGAAGTTCCAGTTGGGCAGGGTCAGTTTCTCTGTGGAGAATCAGGATGTTGAATTGAAAAGAACTTTATTGTGTATTTTCTGGCTGCCTGGAGTTTTAGAGAACTCACCTCTTGAATCTCAAGTCAGGATTTAGACAAGTCAACTCCAGCTTTTACCCCTTCTTACAAATGGCATAACTAGTCTATAAGCAATGTGATTGAGCCCGTGAGGACTGGTTATTCACATGATACGGAGTTGGCCACTGAATGGTCAAACTACAGTTTGCTCCTGCACCACATGAGCAGCAGTACAAGGGATAAAACTGCTGGTGAACCTAAATCCAATCTGGATACACAGAAGAGCCTTGATGCTGGCTGACCCAGTTCCTAGGGCAGGGTGCACAATTCCCCACAGGCCAGTGCCTAAAATATAACAACACTATCACAAGTGTACCTACAAGTTGTTGGATTAAAGCTGCATTCTTACTTTAAAGAGCAGGTTCTACTATCTGGTCTACCACTGTAGCTGACACAGAAGACAGTTTTATAAGCTGAAACCCAAACTGGTAGCGTTTAGCAATTACAGGCATCCCTTGAGACATTTATTCCAGAGAAAAATGGTAGAGGAAAGTATGGCCTCTTTTTTTTTTTTTTTTTTTATACCTCATTTTTTGGTTGGGTTTTTTCTTTCACTATTTGACAAATTTT
>WBNM01026117.1:97162-179341 GCA_013399055.1 Ramphastos sulfuratus
TGTGCCTTTTTTTTTTTTTTTTTTTTTAAACCTAGTTTTTCAGGTCAGTTTTATCTGCAACTATGTGCAGAACTTTTCAGTGATGAAGGTTTCCCTGGGAGTACACCACTACCTTTCACTCCTGATTTCAACAGGACTTAAGACTAGCATCTTTACAGAGGGCAGTGGCATATGTCCCAGGTGCCAGTCATAATGGGTGACCTGCTGCAGACTAGCTGTTGTTTTAGCAAGTTACAGTCATTCCTGGCAACACAAGCTATATAGCTTTTTATTGGGAAAGAAAGAGAAGAAACAAATATAGGATGGGAATTTACATGGTGTTACATACCCAGTGTTACACAGTCACATACCTCACTCCATCCTAGTGTCAGTCTACTGAAGAGCCACCAGACAAACTGGAAGTGACCATGTATCCTAAATTCTTGCCCTGGTTGCCTCCAGCAAATTCCAATGCAGGTTTTCTCTCAAGGTGAGGTTAGTGTCTCCAGTTAATTCAGCATGGTCACTACCCACAAAAGTGAAGAGCAGGTCCCCCTAAGTTAGTAGGTAGAACCTATGAAATACAGGTAATATGTGAGGTACTTCATTCACTAATTTTGATCACGTGAGTTCCATTTCAGTTGTTCAAAGCAATACTGAAGGGATACATAGCCCCTAAAATAACCTGCAAAATGCAGGAAGGCCTTAGCCAGGAGGATAGCTTTGTACATTTTGGGCACTCCGTTTTGGTGGAAAATCATGACCAGATGAAGATTATTAAAATTACATGCAGATTGTTTCTGTGTCAGCTCCTAAGGATGCTGGTCTCTTCTTACAGGAAGATTGTGGATAGAATAGATGACAACAAAGATGGCTATATCACAACAGAGGAATTAAAAACTTGGATTAAACGGGTGCAGAAGCGCTACATCTATGAAAATGTGGCTAAAGTTTGGAAGGACTATGATGTAAACAAGGACAATAAAATTGCCTGGGAAGAATACAAACAAGCCACATATGGTTATTATCTAGGTAAGATAACACTTTTGGATCATATGCTCAAATCTTACTGAGATTATAAAGCATGATTTCATGCCTCGCAGTCAACAGGAGTTTGATGTCACATTTAGGACTCAGGAAAATCATATTAAATTTTAGAGATGCACAGAGGTCAAAAGCACTTCTTAGTTGCTTATTGCAGACTTCACTATATAGGTCTCCAGCACACAGAAGGTTTTGTGGAAGAATTATTAAATGTCCTGATGAAGGTGAATTAAAGTCTTCCCCAGTTAGATATATATTCTGTTTTAAACATTAAAATGGTATTTAATTTTAAAAAAATATAATACATTGCATAAACAAAGAGCATTTTTTTGTTCAGTCTTCAAAATCTTAAAAGAGTTTAGGTGCTAAAAATTTAGGCTGAACCTAAGCTATAGCAAAGTTACTGGTTAAAAGAGTCCTTGCAGAGTAACATGCTTCAGGCTGTGATCAATTGCAAATGAAAGCCCTTAGCAAATAAGGCAAAAGAAGCACAGATTGAAAAGTATACCTGAATCTTCCTCCCCCATACATTCCCTTTGCTTTTTATAAGTTAATTAAGGGAAAATGAGATGAAGAGATCACTTAAGCTAAAGGGCAATGCTGACAGAACAACAAATCAATATTAATTGACCATTTAAACTTACTGAAAATGAGAAGACAATATCTACCTACCATAGAGGCAGTTCCTGGAGCATGCTTCCAGTAGCAGTAATAATTTTAAACTCTACCTGAGATCAAAGTGGAGCTTCCTACATTTGTAGAAGGAAATACATGACACAGTCCCTGCAGCAGCAGAATCTCTGGGAGCCTTTTCTCTTTGCTCTTTGTAATCCCTGAGATTTGGAGAACACTGTGGCCTTGTGTTAATGCACACTTAAAATTTCCATCTGTGGTTCCTGGCCTCACCTTTTTCAACAGTGTTTTCAAACATGTTGAAATTCAAAATTGTTATGACTATTCTTCATGTTTGAAGTCAACTTAGTGATCCTATTTTTAAAATTAAATATCTTTGTTTTATGCCACTGAACACATTGAAAAATTAAATTGTTTTAATCTGAAAATAATTGTTAGGTTGCCTGTAGCAGAGGCGTAGCACTTAGATAATTTCAGTCAGTCTGCCATCTTCTGAAACCACTTCTCTTTGTTTTGCTTGCTTTTTGAAACAGAGAAGTTCTGTAGATCATGCTGATTCACAAGAAGAATAAAACTTGTGTGAGTCAAATCTACCCCAAACACTGGTTATAAAATCAGATTAATAAAGAAAAAAAAAAAAAAAACTATGAAGGTTAATATAAAACACTGCAAAATCTGTTATCCCAGAGATAGGATAACAGGATGCAACAGAAAGCTTAGTCAGACATTTAATAAGTCACCTTGGAAAATCATACCAACTACTCAGCCTCTGAATTGAAAGCTTCACAGCAAAGAAGTTCCATTTTAACACAGCTGCTATCCTAGCAATAAGCCTTCCTATTTCTCAAGTCTAACAACAGAGATGCTTTGTTGTGGTAATGTGTTTAAAGGGGAACATACTTCTGAGATTGTCTTGATTAACTTGCAGAAAATCCAGAAGAATTCCAAGATGCAACTGATCAGCACAGTTTTAAGAAAATGCTGCCTAGAGATGAGAGACGATTCAAAACCGCAGATCTGGATGGAGATTTAGCTGCCACTCGTGAAGAATTCACTGCTTTCCTTCACCCAGAGGAGTTTGAGCATATGAAAAACATTGTTGTCTTAGTAAGCAGAGTAGAAACAATGTCATTACTTTTACTACTTTTTTTTTTTATGAGCTTTGAAGTGCTTCTTTAGCCTTTCCATGCAGAGTTTAGAAAGAGATACACATATGAGCTAATTGGGGAACAGAAAGGGATGCTTTTCATGAGATAAACTTGATTTAGAGCTTTCAGTATAAGAAAGACTTGTTAAATGCATTTAGCTCCTAAATGGAATGAAGAAGCATGGGCATGGACTTACACCAAAATAGAAGGAAAGGTGGTATGTGGCAGCAAAGTGTTTAATGCAAGCTTGTATCTGCTCCAACTTTAAACTTAAGCATGATGTCCAGTTCATTTGTGCATCATTTCATGTTCATTGTGTGACATGAAAGAGTATTTGTGTATTCATTGTATGAACAGCAGTCACACTGATGACAGAGAGCATGTTTGCTTGCATGCAGGGGACAAGCCAAAGCCTCAAAATGTTAGGTGATCAAAGATATGAGTACCCAGAACACTCAGTTCTCTCTCAACTATTTCAATGCAAAACTATTTTCCAGGAAACCTTAGAAGATATAGACAAAAACGAGGATGGTTTTGTGGATCAAGATGAGTACATTGGTAAGTGTTGGGATATGTTTCTTACGTAATCTCCAGTCCATTTGTCTATCTTTGCTCAAATTTGCAGCAAAATTTGACCCAAAGATGAATACTTCTCTGCTGCAGTCCAACCATCCAGCCCGTTTCAGGCAGACAGCTACATCACCAGCAAAAGTATCCTTACTCTTTACAGCATCAGATTCTCCTCTTACTCTCATATAATTTGGATAATCTGTAATATTTTTCTTGACAGGAATATCCTCAGTGTACCTGACCACATTAACAACTTTTTGAAGGCATTGTTTAGAAATGCAAGAGGATCAGAAAGTGAATTAAGTCTCTTCCCAAGTTTGACTGGTGGTTGACTGTGTAAAATAGCTGGGAAGCACACACTGCAAAAAAAGAAAATCCGTGTTTTTTCTAGTAGTTATTTTCCTACTTGAAGTAAAAACCCCATGCCTCTCTGATGATGATGGCATTATTTTTCTTCTAGGAATAGACAATGCTGATTTTACACAGCCCATTTTCAGAAATGAACTGTGCAAAAGCAGCACTAAGATTTAAGATTCTCAAAGAGGTTGTGATGTGCCTGAAGGTTACCTGTGCATTAATTCAGTGGCAGAAAGAGAACAGAAATGGGAAACATCAACAACAGATCAGTCACAGTTAATTTGCACAAGCTGCATCACACTAAGTAGTTGGCTGCTGTCTTGCACTTGGACCTACAAAATCAAAACAGAAGCAGGACAGGAGATCAGCAGTACCTAATATGTTTTAGCCTTAGAATCATTGTGCTGATACCAAAAGCTATCTTCTCCCACTGTACTCACTTTGATGGGTTTTAAATCCAAAAAGTAGCACCAGAAAAGCATTAGTGCAAACTGAGATGAATCTTTCTGTTTCTAGTGGTGCTATAAAGATCACTTCACATATAATAGGAACAATATACACACGTTAATTAATGGCAGGGAGGTTCCATTCCTTGTAAATTATATTTAGCCTCAGAATGTGAATGCTATTCATTTATGACTGAAATAACAGAGCAGCATAATTTCCACAGTAATTTCAGTTCATTCACTGACATTACCTACATATAATTATAAGGTAATTGTCAACATTTGTTACCATGTGAATGCTGGTTTTTCTTGTCTTCTATAGATAGGAACATCGAATGTTCTAGTCACGATCACCCCGCATTGGCAAGGATGATAAAAATCAAATTGACGGGACATGTCAGTTGCTTCAAACAAACAATATAATTTGCACTTTAAAAAATGGAAAAAAGAAAGTGAATGTGTTGTCTGAAGTTTTCTTCATCAGTTCAGGGAAACTATGCTTGCAGTATACCTCCTTCCCCTTTCAGGTGTGATATTTTTTGGTTTTGATGAAGCTGGGTTAGAAAACCAAACAAAACAAATCTCTTCTTTGGTAATTTATGAGGAACAATAAAGAGAAATCAAAACATTTCAATCTCTAGTTCAGGTATTTGATGGGGAAATCTGCTGAAGGTTCCCAAGGACCTTGGGGTCTGGGTTGATGAAAAGCTCAACATGAGCCTGCAGTGTGCGCATGCAGCCCAGACAGCAGTAGAGTCCTGGGCTGCATCAAGAGCAGTGTGGCCAGCAGGGCAAGGGAGGGGATTCTGCCCCTTTACTCTGCTCTCGTCAGACCCCATCTGGAGTACTCTGTGCAGTTCTGGAGCCCCCAACACAGGAAGGACATGGAACTGTTGGAGCGGGTCCAGAGGAGGGCCACAAAGATGCTCAGAGAGCTGCAGTAGCTCTGCTATGAGGACAGACTGAGAGAGTGGGGGCTCTGCAGCCTGGAGAAGAGAAGGCTTTGAGGACACCTTAGAGTAGCCTTCCAGTATCTGAAGGGGGCCTCCAGGAAGGCTGGGGAGGGATTATTGACAAGGTCTTGCAATGACAGGACAAGGGGCAATGGGTTTAAACTGACAGAGGCAAGATTTAGACTAGATGTTAGGAGGAAGTTCTTTCCAGTGAGGGTGGTGAGGCACTGGAACAGGTTGCCCAGGGAGGTTGTGGATGCTCCCTCCCTGGAGGTGTTCAAGGCTAGGTTGGATGAGGCCTTGAATAACCTGTGCTAGTTGGAGGTGTCCCTGCCTATGGCAGGGAGTTGGAACTAGATGATCCTTGAGGTCTCCTTCCAACCTTACCATTCTATGATTCTATGATTCAAATAGAAAAGTCCCTCCCTCATCCTCCATCATCCTATTTTGTCTTCCATAAAAGTTTGGTTTGAACTTTACACAGGCAGCAAGACAGAAGTATTCCTAATTGTGTTAAGCAGAATGAATAAAACTGTTACTGTGCACAAGCAGGTAACAGTATTTCAGGGACACTGTGGACAGTTCTACCAATACAGAACTTCAGCCTAGTGTACATGCTTACACTGCAGGGTCAAGGGAGCTTATTCCTAGAATTTATAGCCAGCCTGTGGCTCTGACACCATCCATCTAGGGTGCACTTTTCCTTAGCACATCTTGTAAACCGAACCTAAATGGCATAGAAATATTAAGCAAGTCTTAATTATGAATAGAAAGTGGAAAGCCTAAGGAATAGGCAGGCCTGGTAAGCAGGAAACAATTGCTTGGCCACGGTAACCAGAAGAATAAAGTGGACACACTACTCATCATTTGGAATGGTTAGATTTCACTTGCTTTTTAGAATCATAGAATGGTAAGGTTGGAAGGAGACCTCAAAGACCATCTAGGTTGAACCCCCTGCCATAGGCAGGGACACTTCCCACTAGTACAGGTCACTCAAGGCCTTGTCCAACCTGGCCTCGAACACCTCCAGGGAGGGAGCAGCCACAACCTCCCTGGGCAACCTGTGCCAGTGTCTCACCACCCTCACTGGAAACAACTTCCTCCTAACATCCAGTTTCAATCTTCCCTCTGCCAGTTTAAACCCATTGCCCCTCATCCTGTCATTAGAAGACCTTGTAAATAGTCCCTCCCCAGCCTTCCTGTAGGCCCCCTTCAGATACTGGAAGGCTACTCTAAGGTCTCCTCGAAGCCTTCTCTTCTCCGGGCTGAAGAGTCCCACCTCTCTCAGCCTGTCCTCATAGCAGAGCTGCTGCAGCCCTCTGAGCATCTTTGTGGCCCTCCTCTGAACTCACTCCAATAATCACTGCTACTCTCCCAACTCTGCTCATACAGATAGCTGCTGCCACTGTGGTATCTTCCTGTTGATGCTTCTTGAATATCTCTGTCCATCAGTCCTGTGCTATATTTATGTATGTGATCTGTGCATCATACATCATGAATGGTGCTCCATCCCAAGGTACCAATCCATGACAAGTGCACTGACTGTGGGTTCTCACACAGAATGCACCACTGATTCATGACTTCCCCAGACTGTTTACAAGCTGTAGAGTATCTTCTACTGGAGTATGGTGTATCACTGCATGGTTAAAAAAGGACTCAGCTACTAAGATGAATTGCTCTTACACAGATCTCTCCAAAAGTAGGACAAAAACATTCAAGTTCTGTTTAGAGATTTTTTTTTTTTGTTTTCCTAAATGTTCCCTGTATCTTTTTTCCCCTCTGTTGGCTGGAGCCTGATCTTATCCACAAAGACATTTTGCTGGCAGGAGCAGGATAAAATTGCCGAGCATCTTTCTGACCATATAACTGAAACTAGCACTAAACCTTATGACTACTATTGGACTAAAGATCCTTAAAAGATTTTCACTCTGAAATTCAGTGGATGATGTCCTTTGGACATGTTCACCTGTCACGTTATTCTCACCAGCAGTGCACAGTTACGTTACAAAGGTAACGTAAGGAGGGACAGCATCACCAGCAGTGAAGAAACAGGCCTGAGAGAAGATGCACAGAGCCATTAATAGCCCACATTTCATTTTCTGTACAAAGAGTGAAAAGTTTAGCCTTCCTCTGATTAATACTCTGCAAATGTCTTTAGTTTGTGCATAACCTGCAAATTAAATATGACTTGAGCAAGACCTTTTATTTCCTCTCCAGCTGATATGTTTGCAAATGAAGAGGGTGGACCAGAGCCTGACTGGGTAATCACAGAGCGTGAGCAGTTTTCAGATTTCCGTGATCTCAACAAGGATGGAAAGATGGACAAAGAGGAGATTCAGCACTGGATTCTCCCACAAGACTATGATCATGCACTAGCTGAAGCCAGGCACTTAGTCTATGAATCAGATGTAGACAAGGTACTTAGTGCTTCTTAAAAAATTTATACAAGGTGTTGTGGTTTTCTTAATGATACCAGCTTGCAAGAATTTATTCCTAATGATTTTTCTTATTAGTACTCTTCAAATGGAGTTTTGCAGACTAGAATTGCTAATGCATTAATGTATCAATGTTAGTTTCAGTTGGCAGGGTTAGAATCACAGAGTAAAAGTAATAAAACACAGTTTATCAGCTCTAGATGTCCCCTTAGCTTTCATTAGGTTAGATAAGAGATTATTCATCATCATGGCTTTTGTATCCTAATTAAACTGCAAGAGAAAAAGAAATTACTTAGGAGCTAGCCAGAAAAAAAAAACCATTCTGTAGATTCATAGAATTGTTTACGTTGAAAGGGACCTTAAAGATTATGTAGTTCCAACCCCCCTGCCACGGACAGGGACGTCTACTAGACCAGGTCACTCAAAGCCTCACCCAACCTGGCCTTGAACACCTCCAGGGAGGGGGCATCACACACATTTCTTTGACTTAAAGACTGGCTCAGTACATCCACTTCATCTAACCTGGGAGATAAATGGTTCAGTAGATCCCAGATGGTGATCTTCAGAAGTGTAATGTGATGGAAGCAGGAACCTGAAAAGCCAGAACAATAGACAGTGTAAATTGCTAATGTAGGAACCATCTTCAACAAAATACACCAGAGGATTTTCATTTTTACTGCCAAGGCAAAACCAAACCACAGAGCAAAACTGCTTACCAGAGAACCCATTCACTGGCAGTAAGTTAATGACAAAGAACTTTCAATTAGCAGTTTGACCCAGGTGAAGCCAGCGGGAATTCTGTTTTCCACTGGGGCCCAAATTTCACTCACCATGACAGCTACAGTGATCCCTGAACCTGCAGTCTGCTGCTTCAAAGAACTGTTTCCTAGGGCTCTTGTAAGTCTGTGCTGGTGTGTCTTTTACTTAGCTTTTAAAATGTTCTTACAGAGATTTTATTTTCATCTCACCAGGATCAAAAACTAACCAAAGAGGAGGTTCTGGACAACTGGAATATGTTCGTTGGAAGTCAAGCTACTAATTATGGGGAGGACCTCACAAGAAACCATGATGAACTATGATACAGTACACACCAGCCACTATGCCTTTTCTCTGCTCTATTGAAATCACCATGTCTGTCCTCTCTTTTTGGGGAGGATGGGCAAGGGACACACTCACAAACGACTGACTTGTATTAATATATTTTTAATATGCTGGCTTATTACCTCAGAAACCACATAGAGCTAGATTTTTACTCTTTTCACATGGTTAAATACACTATCTTAATTACTAGAGTTTAATTTTGGAACAAGTAAAAAGGTAACTTTTTTAATAGGTTAGAGCCTGACCTGGCAAAGCCACTTGAGAAAACATAATTACAGAGATTGTGAAATATTTTCCTGAAATACTCACTTTTACCATAGTGAAATGCAGCTAGGATTAGAAAGAAACATGATCTTTAAAAGAGACTAAGTTATTTAGTTGTCTTTTTTTAATACAATATATCAATTTAGAGTTATAGTTTGACCTTTCTTCCAGAGAAAAGGTTTGACATAACAAGATCCACAGACTTTTCCTCCACACTATTTTTCTATGCTGGTATGGGCCAGGGGTGCTGCAGAAGGTATCCAGCACCCCTCTGGCTCATGGCTTTACAAGTGCAACACGCACAACTGGTCCTTCTCTCTAACCCCCATCCCAGTGCTGAGACAGCACACGTGGCCCAGCACCCTGTGCCGGCATTCCTCAGCGAGGGTTGTAGAGTTCATAGTGACAGCTGCTCCTTCTGACAACAGAATAATGTACAATTGTTTGTGGGCTGTTGGTTATGCTCTTTCCTGGGAGGAATTATGCCACATGGAGCATAATTTGTCTCACGCTTTTCGCACTTTACCCAAGCCATAGTCTTGTTCGCACAGTGTGAATGGCAGCAGTTCTGTGATGGAGAAAGAATGAGACGTATCACCCCTCTGGGCCTTCTGTCTTCTCTGCCACATAAGAGGACAGATTTCTGTGGCTAAAGCTCTGGTTTTGTATGTATATACGTATAACTCTGTGTTACTGAAGCAACTACATGAAGATGGCTTTCCTTCCAAAGAGAGGAGTAAGCTTTCCACACAGGTGCTTTCTTTTTTACTGTGAGCTATTCCTTGTATATTTTTATATACCCAACTTATCTAAGTTTGGTTCTTTTTAAATATACTGGTTTTAAAATAAGCACAATAAAACCAATACTTCTTTTTGATACTACAAAGGTGCAATAACACACAGGCTAGCATAAAGAGATGGTGTTTGGAAGTATGAACCAAGCCTTTACAGCCAGTAGTTCCCAAAGACAGGGTCATTGGCAGCTCCTGCAGGACGGGGTGGTCATCTACAAACGACCTGGACATAGGGTATTGACTATTTCTCTTAATCTCATTAAAAAAACACAACAAAGCAATAAACAAGCGAGAAATAAGCCCAATATACATAGCTGCTATCACTAGAATTTGTTCTGAACACCAATGCTAGAAGATCAGAGCTCCACGGCAGTATTCGTTTGGTTCCATGAAGGTTTGGTGTATAGCATCACACACTGGTGATCACATAACCATTGAGAGAGGAAGCCTTGAGACTCTCAGGTTGTTACATACATACATCAGAAAGGTAACAAATTTGTGAAAAACACTAAGCAATGCAACACTGACCTCCGTGAAGAGTGTCAGAAGGGTCATAAGAACTGTGGTGAACTATTCTACATCTTCCAACTGAAGATAATTAAATCTAGATAGCAGTGTCTGGCAGAGATTGCATGTTCTTGCTAGCACAATTACTAAGCATTTGTTGTGCACTGACATTGCCAACAATGTCTCTGAAAAGTCCCTACCTCTAACATGCAGTAGGACAAATGTCATAAGACATAAGTGAATTGTTTCTGCTTTTCCAGTACCCTCAAGTTGAATAAATGCCTAAATGCAGTGTTACCTGAGAAGCAATAAAATCGTATCTTGGCACATGTGAAAGACTTACCTCTTTTGTTTGTGATCTGGATTTGGAATGGTTTATTGCATTCAGTAACCCTAACAATCCTGAATAGTCCTTTCATACTCAAATTTAGCATTTTTGTGTTTTAGTAACAGAATTGCAGTACTCTCTGCACTCACTGCTATTGAAAGATCCCCAAAAAAGCCCTTGTTTCCTGCAGGTGAAAGTGCAGCTCCGAATGGTTACTAAGCCAAGGATTTTCACTGAAGCCCAAGGGAAGGTTGTTTACTAACTCTTGTTGAAATTCAGTGGGAGTTGGGTGCTGAGACACTAAACATTGTTGCCTTCAGCTAAACATGACACTTCCAAAACCACTGCATACTGTCCCAACAAAAATCAGCATCTGAGCTTTGACAAGCAATCACATTTTCTTCCATGTTACTCAATGAGTTTGGGATGGAATTAGCATCACACAAGAGATAAATCATGTTCTTGTGTTTCTTCTTGATGCCTATTAATGTTTGGAGCATATATTTCCAGTATAAAACTATACTTATATAAGTAAGAATGCTGAAATCAAGAGGAGCTGCTCATGTACACAGGAACAGGAAATTTAGACCCATAATATTTTACTGTAAAATCTTTTTTTAAATAGTGCTCAGGTAGACTGTGTCAATCCAGCTATGAAAAAGGCAGACATGCCACTTAGAATGGGGTTTAGAATAATCAAATTCTTTTATCAGTCAGGAGCAATGGGGTCATATAAAGGTTGTGAGCTTTTTTATGAAGCAGAATATATAAATGTTTGTGAGAGAACAGAAGTATCACTAGTGTTATTTCACTCTAAAGGCTGCCCTCTTCTTCATGCAGCGCTTCATAGTGTTTCACTTGCCTGTGTTCAGTAATGCACAGTACATTTCATGCACTAAATTTTCCTTTCAAGCTCAATGCACTGAGGAAGAGTAGCTCCAAAAGAGACTACAGCTCCTGGGTTTAAATTTAACACTATTTAAGGAACGCAAACCTTTGCTAGGGGACATAACTGTTAACATTGTGATTTTTCAAGCCTAAGGTTTCTAATGGAGTTTGACTGTTCCAGAGATAACATTTTTTTTTCCTAGGTAACATATTTCAAGTCGTATTATGAGCAAATGTTACAAAATTTTAGTGTAATGTGAAATACTGTAATGTCAGATAGCATTATTTATCTGCTTAATATGACTAAAACCATTAATTGCTGGGAGCTATACTTCATCCCAGCAACATGAAAATCCATTTTGTGCCTATCTTGTCAGTTATTGCCGATTTTCTTAATGAATTGTGACGTAGGGAAATTCTGTTGGGAAACATGTTTATATATTTCCAACTGCAGGTTCTGTATGGTAACTCTTATTACACAGATCCTCCATTAACCCAATCTTTTCATTATGCCTATGCCACAACCTATCAAAGGTGCATTTTTCTTTCTTAGGTATCTGGAATAGGCATTATTATTGCACATGCAGTTTTAATTATTAGAATTTATGAAATGAACTAAGTGGCTAATGTTCATTGTCTGATATTTCCATTTAATGGTTCAATCAGGTTAAATTTGTCTCCTATTCCAATCAAGGTACTGTGCATAACTCCCTGAGGAAGGGAGAATGCAGCCCATCCTGATCTAATTACACAGGTATCTTAAAACAGTTGCATAATGCTTTACTATTTGCAATGCAGAAATTGATCTTAATCCCAGTGAAGTTTATAGAGGAACTAGGAGTTCTGCTATTGAGGGCCCAAGGCCTTGGCCACCTAAAGGGAAGCAGAGCAATAGCATGGAGGGACTGGAGGTTAGGGATAACTTTATGGACATCAGATCCTGGTCTTCTTACTGCTACTGCTATTACTGAACATTAACTTTTAGGAATTGAAACTGGTATTTGTGTCAGATAGTTAAGGTGTAAGTCTAGATCATAGAATACAGAGTCCAATGTTTTACTAAGCAAACTTAGACATTTTGTTGAGTGATGGTAGCGTCACTCCTAGCCAGCAAGTTACCATTAGCAAATGGAACTGGTTTTGCAGGGTGGCAGAAGCAGACACAGAAAACATTTCAAGACCAAAGATTTTGCAAAACCTGACTCAGCTTGCAGCTAAACACTTGAAAGCATCCCCCTCTAACAAGCCATGCCCTTCTCTTTTCATCACTCCACTTTGGTGTATCCTATATTCCACTTAATATGTCTGGCAAGGAGCATATTAATCATACTAATTACAAAGGAAGAATTTAGGCTTATTTTCACTGGAGTTTCTGGCACTAGTAAGACTGATGTCCCTCAAGCTCATGTGCTATATAAGTTATTCCAAACATGCTGAATTTCAAAGCAGCCTCCCATAGTGTGAAAGAGCGTACAAGGGACGTACATGCGTCTGTGACACAACAGGCAGTTTCACACCTGCATTCTGTCTCTCCACAGGATAAGGTAAACTATCTTCAACAGATGGGAGCATCTCTTCACTATGCCAGTGACAAGAATACAATTATCCTGTATACACAGTACTATTCCTATTGATAATTAAGGGATATCCATCTTCAGAGCAAGTGTCAGCTCTGGTGAGGGCAGCAGAGTTTTGGAGCTCGGTTTCAGATATGCATGCTTGTAATTTTCCCTGTGGAAGGATTTATTCCATAATCATTAAGTGTCCAAATATGATCTGGTTAGCTAGCATTTGAAGTTTTAGTATTTGCTTAAGTGTTTTGTAGTTGGCCTCACATTTGTGAGGTTGGCCTGAAACCACCACATACCTGAAATTCCAAGACAGCTATAGAGGACAAGTCATGGCATGACACTGAATCTGAATAGTAATTAAGGGTGACACATACACTGGAAATGACAACGTTTCATCATATCAACAAGAACTTAGATACATATCAAGACCCTGTCACAGTTAAGTGGGAAATCTTTTCTTTGTGTGGGAACAGCCTGATAACCTTTAAAATGAAACTCTGTTGGACCAATGGGGTATAAAAACTCAATTAAAAATCAGTATTGCTTTTGAAGGCATATTTGAAAATCCTTAGTAAGGCTCCTTAGGGCTTTTGTGGATGGCATCACAGAAACATGAGTTGATCCCCTAACACATGCCATTATCAAGCAGTTGTGGTACAGCCAAGAAACAAGAAACAGCCATCACTGAAGATGCTGCATTTGTACTAAACAGATTGCTGGGGTCTGGGGTAAAGTAAAGCTACTCACTAGGCTGCTCCAGCATGCTCTTTCTTCTTCCACCTAAGGTTGCTCTGGAATTTTACAGGATATAACAAATGCTGGTTTGGTCACTGGGAACCCCACCACTATGATTCAAGTTAACAAGCTGGTAGCAAGGCCACAGTACCTAGGGAAAAGAGAAAAAAAATCCTTCTAACTGTCAATTAGTGAACTCTCAAGAGCATGATGTTCTCAGTACTTCTCAGGACACCTCTTCTGTTTGGATAAAAGCCAGTGAATTTAGTGTTTCAGGAAGACAAAAAACAAACAAACAAAACACAACAACAATACAACAACAGCAAAATAAACACCAGGAGAGGAGCGTTTGGCATTAGATCAACTCTAAGAACATGACCATACCAAAAATAGTATTGACTAGCCTGGTGGGCTAGATGCATCCCTTCCAAATTACTCCCAGTGCCTACTGTTGCCAGCTTTAAACTCAGCTACACTGAAGTTCTGCTGACATTGCTCTCGTTGCATCTCACGGGGGTTTGGTTGCTGGGACACAGAACAGAAAGGAATGCTAGTTGAGAACGCATCAAATGAAGAAGTGCAAAAGAGTTCAGATAGCTAAAACTTCCTGAAACCTTTCGTTGGCAAAATGTGGATGAAAGATTTTTAAAATCACAGGAAAGATACTTTTTAAAAGGTAAATTCGCAAGTGAATTCCACAGGCAGCAGAAATGAAGGGAGAAGAGTGGTTTGAGAGGTGTCCTAGAATCAAACAAACCCAGAGTGGTTTGAGAGATGTCCTAGAATCAAACAAACCCAAAAGTTCTCTTCTGCTTTTCTGTTCTTCATTTTAAAGATTTTGCATCAATTCCTTTGCCTGAGTTTCCCTATTCATTCTTTGCCCTCCATTTACACATTCAGTGAACACTGTAGACATTTCTGGGAACCCTCCAAACCTCTCCAAGTCACTGATAACTTTGAAATGCTTTATGCCAAAGGAAGAAAGTTTTCACAGCTATTACATCTGCTCCAAACTGGATACAGCAAAATATAGTTAAATAAACCAAATGCAAGAGACTAAAAATAGTAGTGTCCTCTTATTCCCACCTACACTCATAAACAAAAATATGTGTAAGATGAGACAGATTTAGGGTTATACTAAGCTGGAATATTTAATTTACTACAAAACCATTAAAAAGGACACTCTGTACAAGAAAAGTATTTACATACTTCTCATAGGCTAGAGTACTACCTTCCTAGAGGACAAATGGAGTAAATCATGTCTGAGTTTAGTCAAACTAGCCAATGCTTCCTACATAGCTCATTCTTCAGTGTAGTTGCATGACTATTAAAATTCTAGGGTGAGTACTTGAGCTAACAATTAACCCTCAAGACTTTACTGCAAGGCTGCCTACTCAATTTCTAAATTAAAAAATATATATATTTAAAAAAAAAATCTCTTTTAATCAGGTCTACAATTGCAGCATGTGCTGGCTGCAAAGTTTGAAAACTTTCAATCACCACGAAAAGAGCTATGAAATTGTTTTAGTATAAAATAGACCCTTCGAAACTCAAAGTCTTGCCATCGACTAGCATTAGGTTTACAGCATGGTTATGTAGATACCTGAACAGATACAATTATTTATTTTGCCTCTTTTTGCAAGGGAATCACTTTTCACATTTGCTACCCCAAAGCTTGTAAAGAGGAAGTGTGCATAGAAGAGGTTAAAATGGGTCCTCTGGGATAAGGAACTTGGGGGTAAGGTTGGTTTTGCCTCAGTCTGTATGTGTGATGCAGCTTTGCAGTGTACTCAGAGAATTTTCTAGGCATGTAACTGTGATGTAAATAAACATTAGCTTAATCATGGGAAGCGAGGTACCAAAATGTCTCAAATAGAGACGAGCAAGGCCTCCCCAGTTACAGCTTCAGAAGGTATAATTATGGGTGCATAAAGCAGACAGTGCAAATATCCTCCCTGTATGCTTCTGCATCCCTTCACAACGTACATAAACACAGCTGAAAGAAAACAGGCAAGATGAAGAGCAATGTGGAACGACATGATGAAATGCTGCCTTTAAAATCTACTTTATTCAACTGGAAACAAAACATGTTAGAAGGTGATAATGCTCTAAAAGCTATTTAACTCACCAGCCAAATCAAACTGACCAAAATCTAATTTATTCCTTGTCTTGTTTAGCAGATGCTTAAAAGATCAATATAGTTGTCTCTGTAGATCGGCATGAAATATTAACCAGTCTGAGTGTTCTGAAGCTTTTTACAACATATTCAGCCTCATTAAACATTAAGCAACCTTGCAATATAAATATAAAATAACTATCAGCTTCCAACCCTTCAGACACAGAAGAAAGGTAGCTCAAATGTGGGAAGCAGAAGAGAAATATATTAAATGAACTGGGAATTCACAGAGAAGTTAGCTTGGGAAAGGTGTCAGTATAAATTGACTCAATCAGATACACTTTACCATAAGGAATGAGAGTATTACAACATCAGAAGAATATCTTCTGAGGAACAAAACAATAGTGTGACATTTATAGCAAGAGAAAGCTGTAAAAATATGCCTCTGACCACAAATACACTCATCCTAGGCCCAGTCCTCATTTATACTTCAGCTCATTTCTCTCCACGTATTTGCTGTAAGACGCACTCCACAGGTTCAGTGAGAATGAAGCCCTCTTTCTCTGCTTTTCATTTCTGTCTGGTATGTTAAAAATATCTGGGCAATACAGCAGGGGAGGAAAAAAAAAAAAAAAAAAAAAAAGGAGTTTCAGGTTCACCAAAGGGAAATGTCAACTTTGCAATTCACTGAAAGTAACCGGACATAAACTGTCAAAATAAGTCATCGAAATGGTGTGGTTATTGTCAGCACCTACCTCACGTCTGCACTCTGATCTGGGGCTAGAGGTTGTAGACAATATAACTGATGGTTCTACTGTGATACTCTGATGCACAGATCTACTAATTGAGCTAAAAATGCTGTTTAATTTTAATACATACAGCACACTTACAGCCTTTTCCTCCTGGTTGTCTGCTTGCTTTATTATTAGTGGATATTGATAGTGAAGAATAAAATTCAGCCTCACATATCATTGCCTTTACACTATGGAGTCTGTTAGGGGTTACAGAGAAGATTTTTATGTATTTTTCTTATTGCTGCTACTTTAATATTGTTCCCAGACCAGACGTACCACTGTAGAATTTATTACAGCTGCCTTCTCTCAGTTTGGTGAGATGGTAACAGCAAGAAGTGAAGCTGTGTAGGATTCCTTCCCCTGCAGATTTCATAAACAGTATACTAAGCTATTAAGCTAGAACTCTCAAATTCTGTTAACATGATGGTAGGAATGCCATCAATCAGTCATTGCAAAAACCATAAGGAGTTGAGAATGAAACCAAGAAACTAATTCAGTACACCTAAAGGGGAAAGAAAAGAGGATATTTTAATTTTAGTGTGTGTGTGTGGCATAACCAAGCTATCAGTGGGCTCACATAAAGAGTAAGTGTATCAGACATATTAAGAAATGATATTCAAATAGTATTTGACATTAGGCTATTTTTACTGCATTCTCAGAATAGAACTAAAAGGAGACTTGCTTTCCACTACATTACACCATATTTTTATATTTTCTCTACCTGTATGCTACACTGTTAATAACCATTGATTAGCAGCCAATCAAATGTTTTACACTTAATTCCATGACAGATTTCAGATGTGTTTTGTGGACAGGTTTATGCCTTTGCCAAAGACATTTTAAAATCAAATTAAAAATATATATTTAATGGGAAAAGATTGTACATGCTGTGAGCACACCCTGACACCTTGCAGTGTAGTCAAAGGGGCAAATTGTAGCCTGTCCACAACACAGGCTCAAGGAGGGAAAGCAAAGCCTTAGTTTCCTGTACCCTCTTTGGTTGTGCACCATCCCATCTTGTTGTGCTACAACTCAGAACAATTTCAGGTACAAAACGGCCCTTCATTACCACAGTCACACTCGACCCTTCCCTGCCAAGGTTTTTTTTGTATGTTTTTGATGTATGATGATTCAGAAAGCTGCCCCCTCAGCAGAGGCAGTTATGCAAGGAGTTGCTCACACTTCTTACAGCCACGAAGGAGCACAACAAAGCCGTAACAAGGCAACATGGGTGAGGCTGCATGACAGACAGAAATGCACAAAATTGATGTAGCAGCTTAAGGAATACAGTGTGGTGCCTTGCTTCTTTAATCTGTGTGCTTTGCCTACATTTCATGTCCTGCAGACTGTTTGGGAAGAAAGGTAATTTGGCACTAGTGGCAAGTATTTTTTTGACACCATGGTACGACACAGAGGAATTAAGCAAGACTGTTTTCTTCCTGAGATTGCCATAGCTTTTTCATCCAAAAATCCTCTTCTCTCAAGGTTATGCTCATTCATGTGTCATCCTTGCATCTCACTGAGCTTCTGGCATATAGGAAGCAAGCCAAACACCACAGTTAGAAGGTCACCTAAGTGCTATGAAATTGGCATTGAAACTCAGGGTAGAAGAAGTAGGCACAAAGATGGGGATATATAGGTAGCAATTGTACTACAAACAGACAGGAATTTTACCTGTCCAACTGCTCTCCAGTCAGTCTTGGAAAACTAGCTTACACACAGATGAAATCCAATTCACTTTCTGTGCTCTACTCACTCCCCTTGCAAACTTGAGAGAGATGAAAAACTCCAATGCCAAATGTACTGTAAATATCTACTCATGCAAGAAGCAACAGTTTGCTTTGATCAAGTTGCACTTACACTTCTCTTGGACATCCATCCAAAGCTAGTTTCTGAAATGCAGTCTTTGAAGTCTTGCAGATTCTTTTTATAGAAGATTTCTCCTGCCCATCCACACAGCCAAACCTTTTATCTGAGCAGTCCCTCATTACTTTATTAGTTCAGTATCTTTTTCCCCAATAACAGACTTGTCCCTGCACATGCTCAACTCAAAGCACTACTGTAAACCAGAGTCAGTGCTCTACTTCCTCCACTCTACCAAACTCCAAGTGACTCAGCTTCACTTTCAAAGCCCTTCACAGCCTGCAGTTCCTAATATCCCTGATCACTCATCCACCAATGGAAGTTTTCTCCCTATCACTAACCCACACCACTAACAATTTTCCTAAGGCAAATGGAAGCCAAAAACCATGTAAGGTCTCACACTGCTCCTCATATTTAGGAGGGCTTTTCAATCTGTTAACTCACAATGATCTCCCAAAGCTCTCCTCAGACACATCTTCCAAAAAGGCAACTGCCAGCCACCATATTATAACATTTTCTCAATCAGCAAGACAGAAATGGACATGAGGAAAGGAAGCTTTCTAACAGAGCAGTTGACATTTAAGAGAAGGGAGGAAGAAACTTCCACTAGTCCCATGCTGGGTGTCGAGACAGCCTGTGTGTATTTCTGCTTTTGCCTCCACCCATGTGCTTTCCCTTTTCTTGTACTGTAAATTCTTCAACAATGTCTTTTGGTTCAGTGCTGGTACAGTATTTAGGACAGTAAAATTGTACCTCATGACTTGGATTCCCAAGAGTTACAGTCACACGAGTAATAAAACAGCCACACTTTTAACTTCATTTGACTAAAATTCTTACCTCAAGACCGCTGAACCATGATTAAATAGCATACAATGGAGAGAGAAAACAAACACAGATCAGAATGGCACACTACAAATGCATCGAGCCTCAGCTAGCACTAATTTGTATGACTCCAAAAAATGTATTTTATCTCTCTTTCAATATACCTCTGCTCATTTACATCCACAGGCACTGTTTAAAATAAATTTGGTCATAAACAATCCTCTTATATAAAAAAAGGTCTGAGAAAAGCATCCCTGTATAATTTTTTTTTTTTGCTGCCGTAGAAGATGTGTAATGGATATGCAGCAACACATGAAAGACAGATGATGAAAATGATTCAGCTATTTGGATTAAAACAGTATAAAAATGTTAACATATATACAAATTTATTTCATAGTGGTCTATAAAGATATCCTAGTACTGCTGTAGCTTTCCATTGTTTCTAGAAGAATTGAAAACCTATTTAACATCAAGACAAGGAGAGCTACACACACAACACCATCAAAACGTGTCAACGGGGATTTGTGCTGGTTTTGACTGGGATAGAATTAATTTTTTTCCATAGCAGCTTGTACAAGAATTTGTTTGGGATTTGTGCTGAAAACACTGTTGACAATTCAGGGATTTTTTGGTCATGGCTGAGCAGTGTTTACACAGAGCCAAGTCCTTTTGTGCTTTTCACACCACTCCACCAGTGAGCGGGCTGGAGGTGCACAAGATGTTGGGTGGGAACACAGTTGGGCAGCTGGCCCAGCTAACCACAGAGATATTCCACACCACAAGACATGCTAACCAATAAAAACTGAATGGAGGGAGTGGGACATTCAAAGCCCTGCTTTGCTGGAGACAGCTGAACACCTGCCTGCTGATGGGAAGCGGTGAATTAATTCTTTGTTTTGTTTTCCTTGTGCACACAGTTTTTGCTTTACCTATTAAACTGTTTTTAATCTCAACCCAAGAGTTTTCTCACTTTTATTCTTCCAATTCTCTTCCCAGTCCCACTGCAGGCACTGCCAGCACTTAGTTGCTGGCTATGGTTAAACCACAACAGAATATGTGAGTTCTATTGGAACATCTTAATAGGAATATATGACCTGCTCAAAAGCATTTGAAATTTATTTTTAAAATTAGTTTCTGGAGCAGATCTTCTAATTTAACTAACTTGTTTTCTTCAGAAGTTAAATGATGATTTGGTACATCTAGAATTGAACACAAGCTCAGACAGAACATAGATGAACTACTGGCAGCAAAGTCACTTGATCACTTAAAATGTCTGATATTCTTCAATAAGTTTATTTTTGGGAGACATTGTGCTAGATTTGCAAACAGGCTGGAAAAAGCTAATTAGAGCTAACTATTGTTGGGAAACGTTAATGTGGAATGGAAGGCATTTAAAGAACAGCAATAGAGTTTATAATGTAAGTTCATTCCAGTAAATCAGTGTCAAAATGACAAGAGAAGCCAACATGGTTCAAGACAGATATGGAACAATATGTAAGATAAACAAAAAATAAGCTTTTTGAACCCATCCATAGTATATGAGAAGTGAAAGATTTGATCAAGTATTAAGAGAAAAAAGGGCGAACCAAATGAAACAAAAACAACAACAACAAAGTGAATCATACAGCTCAAAATGTCTCAGTATGAGTTTTTGGTTGTTTGATTTGGGTTTTTTTCTCTGATTTGAGTTTTTAAACTTTTGTTTGCTTGTTTTAAATCAGGAGAAAACAAAAAAGAATGGAGAATTTCCTTTGCAGAATGCAAGTTTAAAAGGCTGGACTAAAACACAGTGACTACATAGAATATTTAAAGAATTAATTTGGAACTATTCTAAGATACAAGTGTATCAGGTGCAACATATCTGAATATCCTTATAAGAGTTTTATGGCTTTTCCCAACCTCTACTGCTTTCTTGTGCCAGTGCAAGTTATGCACTGACAGCACTTACCAAGGGCAAGTACACTGACACATGCTCAGGCAAACTTCATGAGCAGTGATCACTGTGTGAAGTACCACCAGGGCTTGACAAGACTTACCTCTGCAGCAGCAGACATCTGAGGGATAATTCCTTCCCTTGGTTTCTGCAGTTATTGCAGGCATCTTCATCCAGAGTGAGTGATGGTCATGGGCCTCCTCATAGGCTCTAATTGTTGGTGTGTGATTGGGAGCTGTAAGCATTTCCTGGTTAAGGGTCTTCAGATGCTTTAGTGGAGCACAAGGCTGTGACTCATTGCACACACTGTCCTTCCCCACCTCACTTTGGAGCATTCCCAGTGTGATACCTCTCTGGTTGACGGGATAATAGGTGGCACAGGTGACACAAACCATACCAGCCCTTCACAAGGACTGATTTGCAACAGTTTACTGGGGCAAAGTGGCTTTAGCAGACCTATCTGGCTCCTTATCCTGTAATAATGATAAAACATGGAAAGGTCAAGTTTTTCATGGTGACTGAGCTCTTTTGAATTAAAAGCAGTATGACAGCACAGGTTTTTTACATGATTTGTCTAAACCAAAGTAAACTTTTGAGAGAAACAAGTTAAAATTACCAGTATACTAGGTCTTCTATAGCTCTCCCTTAATCTTTTCTGAAAGGCTTGCTGTAACTTTGACTCTACAGGTGAACCACAGCTATCTCCTCAAAGATTTTGCTGCTATTTCAGTCTGAACTTTGATTATACTGGGATTTCTGGGTTGATGAAAAGCTNCCTGTGCTAGTGGGAGGTGTCCCTGCCTATGGCAGGGGGTTGGAACTAGATGATCCTTGAGGTCCCTTCCAACCTTACCATTCTATGATTCTGGACAACTAAACTATGAGTGCAAGCACTATATTGTCATGTCCTGCTACAACCCATCAAAAGAACTTTACAGTTTGATCCACTGGTAATGTGAATTATATCAATTTTTGCCTGGTGTAACTTATTTTTCTCTATCACCTCGGCAGCAGTATCAGCACTGTGCCCTTCTATTCAAACAGCCCACACAAAGAAATAAAGGAGTGACTTATGTCCCTTTCTTTTCTTGCAAAGGGATGTACAGCTACCCATAACTGAGCCCTAATGAAACCCACATACTAGACATCAGATATCCAAGAGAGCAAAAAAAGTTGCAACGGAAATTGAGAGAAGTCTTCACTGACAGTTTATGAGTTCGTGTAGTTCAAAAGAGATCCCTGAGGACAAGAGAGAGACCATCATAACGCCATTAGTTAAGGGAAAGCCCAGGGAAACTGAAAACATATGTAGGGAAAACTCAAAAATCATTTTAGAAAACCACGTGAGGGAAACACTTTAAACAAACACACCAGTGGTTCAATTAAGGGTTTCAGAGATGCCTGAAGGAGAAAATCTCCAAGGATATTACTGCTAGGATAGCCAAAAGGCGGCAATGGGGATCTGATGTGGAGATGTACAGAATGATTTCCCCAAGTTTCATATTGGAAGCTAAATGCATTTAAAAATTTAGAACAGCAAGTGTATTCCAGAAACAAAGTGCATTTGATAAGCTGTTTAATCATATATTGGTACCAACAGTGGGTTAGGCTAATAAGGTTATGAATAGAAACAGCACTGAAATGTAAAGAAAAGGAAGCCTTGATTTAAATGGGCAGAAAGGAGAGAAGAGATCATTTCCTTTTCAACAAAATAATTTGGACCTTCGTTAAAAAGGTCCACCAGCTTGGCTTGTTTTTGCAGAGGTAGGAAGGATGAAGAGCAGAGGATGGTGCTCTACATATTCCACTGGCTGGGCTGGTTATCTGGCACTCAGTCTTTGGCAGGGACAACTGCCTGCAAAATAATGGCCTCAACAGCTTCTTTGGCCACTCACTCTTATAATCTGTATAATAACCATTAGTTTAGGTTTTCATATGGAAAGTTAATCCCCTAATAACATTTCCATTTACTGAACAGCCTTTGGGAAAAATCATAGCTACTACTCAGAAGCCTGTGCTGCAATCAGCCATCACAAGATATATGGCATTCTGTAATTAGCACACACCTTTCAGACTTGCCTCATTATCTCTTATGAATTGCTCCCCCCACTATACTTCAGAGAAGGAAAAAAAAAAGAAGGAAAAAAAAGGGAAAAAAAAGAAAAAAAAAAGAAGAAAAGATAAGCTTTAATACAATGTTGCATCTGAACATTCAGTAAGATAATGCCATTGATTTGGTTATTTCCAGGTGAGCATCAGGTTATTCAACCTAGGTGAATTTAATGATTCTGGACAGGTTGTGCAATGAATTTTACTATAAATCAGTTCTAATTGCAAACATAAAAATTAAAAATCAGTCTGAAGAGGGAGATAGCACAGTATTAATGACGGAAGGCAGTAATCTACAGATAGTGGTGCTGCCATTTTAATTGGGACCATTCTGATTAAATGCTTCTGAACCTCCTGGGGAGAGCACTAGGATGAAGAGGATAGGGTGTCTAATATGCAAGAGGTTTTAAATCACTACATGTGGTTAGCAAACGTGTTTCAAATATACTGACACAAAAACTTTTCTAATACAATGTTCTTTTGCAGTTACCCAAAAGATCAAGCTCAGCTTGGCCTTCCACATCTCTTCTCTAGTATCCATTACCAGCTGGCTATTACCTTTATGCTGAGCCACAGATTAGGAGATCTGCTTACATTTGTATCCCAAGGCATCTCTTTTTAGCATCTCTGCTCATGGCAGAGGGGTTGGTACTAGATGATCTTTAATATCCCTTCTAACCCAAAGCATTCTATGATTCTGTGAACGATGCAGAGCATTTCAGGTTGCAGATTTCCTGAGTAGAGTCTTTTTTATACATCTGAGTGCTGATTAGCTCAATACCACCATGACCCACTCACATAAAAGCAGTTGGGACAAGCTGGATGGGGGAAGATTTGTGCCCCAGCTTGACAGCACTACAGAATTCTCTAGTCCAGTCGATGGGTGACACAGGCTGGCAGTCCCCTATGCCTGCTTCCTTTTCTCATTCTTTCAAGCACCAGGCCTATCTCATTTGTATGTGTCAAAACACAAGAGCTGGCACAAAACCTCCATCCCTGTCCTGCAGCTCCACAGTCCTGCTGGAAGTTGCCACTGTACAACCCAAGCAGGGTGAGTCTGATGAACAGCAAAAGGATAGCTACTCGAGACCAGTCACAGAGGCATTACTATTACTTAGAAGGAAAATGCAAAACAGCTTTTGCTTTCACACTGAAAAAAAAGAGGGAAGGGGTTCTGTGTTCTTCTCTCCTTACCTGCCAAGAGCCTGCAGCAAAGGACTACATATGTAACAAGAAGAGTGCATGTCCCTGACCTGTTTTATCACCTTTCAGCACAAACATCATTCATGGATCTCATCCAATGAAGAAATCTTGCACTTTTGAAAATGAGCACATTTTAATTTATCAACTTTTTTGAGCTCTTGAAAGATTTTGCCTCCTCTTATTTTAGGCCAAAACTTTTCAGAATGTTAGCTGTGTCAAAAGGAAAAAAAATGTTGAAAGCCACAGTAGAGACTTTCAGGATTAGAAACTACTTGAATTTAAACATAGGAGCCAAACTCATCTACTTTGTCCTGTATGAAGTTTGGAGCCAAGATTAGGCTTTTTCTGGTCATAATTCAGATAAGAATGACTTTTCTGACATTAACCATTTTTATCAGATTTTGGCTCCAGATGAAAGAAACCTTGCAGGTACAATCATACAGCCAAATGACTAAGTGCCACCCTTTGTGCTTGTTAATTATTTCTGGCCACAGCATTCGGTGCATAATGGAGCATGGACACAATATGATGGCTTTCTCCCTCTCCCCTTCCTTAAAAAACAAAATTTTTTTTTAAAAAAGGGCTTCTAGGTCAACATTTTGAGAAGTCCACACTTGCTTTGCTGGAAGTCAAGGGATATACAGCCTGGAACACTTTGGGTTGTTTTGTGTAGGGACTCAGTCTTTGCAGCTCGCTATGATTTTCAGCTAGAAATGTGAGAGCAACCATAATTATAAAAATCAGGCCCAAACCTCTTCAAAGTTAATCACTTTAAAAAAACCCCAGGAACTATTAAACAAATATGGACACAATGTTGGGAGAAGGAGCTTCATCCTTGGAAAAACCATGAGCTTCTCATCCCCAGCCATTGTATTTTAATTTATTTTTAACTTTCTCCTACTTGTCATGGGACAGAGGTATTGAAATCTTTCTATGGTATCACATTAATATAAAATCATTCTTTTTTTCTTGTATGATAGTGAAATGTAGTCACGTTAGCACATTTCATTGTAAGTTAGTAAAAATGAACATTAATATGACCTGATACTAATCCACCATGACAGAAAATTCCTAATACGATAAAACTTTCATATCATATTAACTGAAAAAAGTCAGTTCCTGCCTGTTCCAGGTCACTTTCAATGCTGCCTTTGAGCATAAAGTCATGGCAAGCATTTGTCTGTCTGCAAAAAGGGTCCCTAGCACTGTTCAATGGCAAAATAAAAATTATATTCAATTTTTTTTCCTATGTGTGACTTAGAAAATTGCAAGACGGCCCTCAGTATCGTATCAATTTGCCTTCATTTCTAAGCCTTAGCTCTGAGTTATTCAGAGTCCCTCTTTGTAATGAAGAGCAATCTCTTTTTAAATGGTTGCTTCTTCATAGTAGAAATACAACAGCTGCAGAGATAAATATTCAGTCCCCCAGTTCTCCTCTCTTCATTGTCATGATCGGCCTTTGAAATGAAACAGTGAACCAAGAACAGCAGGATGATCAGGCAATCCTAAGAGCTGCAAATACTGAGCTCCCTCACATAGGCTGCATAATTCACAAGTCAAAGTTAGTGTTCCAGATAATTCAGTTGTTCAGCACAAAGATTTAATTTTATCCATAGAAGTATATCCAAAGAATAAAAAAAGAATCAACTTGGTTTAATTTTTCTCCATCAAACAAGAGAAACAAAGGATTCAGTTTAAACTGCTGCAGAACAGCACTGAAGATAAATCATGTAATAGAGCAGCTTAGACTAGAGAGCATCCCACAAGTCAAACAGTGCCATACTTCAGTTTGTTATTTAATTCCAATTATTGGTACACTTCTGAATTGAAGATGCTAAAAAAGCCCCAAAACTTTTAAGTAACTTCACTGCTGCACCTTAAGGTGAAAAGTAAAGTGCCTCTGGCTGGGAAAGGCCAAGTTACTACAACCAAAAAAAAAAAAAGGGAGTAATTTTCAGTTACACTATTGCCTGTGAAACATTACAAGTGCAAAATGTAATTGCCTTAATGCTATTTTTGATATCATATCAGCAAATTACACTGAGTTCCTACTGTGACACTTATATCAGGGTAAGAATTATCCTGTTGTGAGTGTCGATCCCAGGGGAAAATGAGGCAGCATAAATGGCTGTGATTCTTGAGCAATTAGCTGCTCCAAGGCTGCAGATATCCTTATTTAAAAGATACTTATGGAATGTTTAACCTGTAAACATCTTGAACATTTACCTCCTATTTGTTTTTTCAGTAATTATGCCTCCAGGGGATCGATCCTATGTAACAAGCATTTCTTCCTTATTTTGCCACCCATTTTCCTTTTTAATCATGCGAAAACCCCTTTCTGCTATTAAGATACACACCGTGAAATTTGGAATTGTTTGTAATAACTATGTCTTTCCATTAGTGCTAATACCCTAATGCCACAGGAAAGCCAGGTAGTGTGCTGAAGGATTATATAATTTCACGTCGAGCAAAAAGAAATTGCAAGTTCCAATCACCTTTGGGAGTTTTTCAGTTTTCAAAGTTCTTTAGCAGTTATTGAGGGGAGAGAGAAACATTGAGGTAATTTAAAGTCTTATGCATTTACTCCAGAGTCAGAGACATTGGTCTGAAAGAGCTAAAAGTGCCAACTACTGGATAAGTCAAAGGGTACATTAAGACATAGTGATAAAAGCACAGGATACAAACCAGTTCTGCTGTGGGGTATCAAAAGTATACACAGCTCTTCAAGGAAATGTTATGCACTATCAAGAGGAAAGGAATATTGATGCAACAGTACCATTTCATCATCAAATTATTCAGTATCATCTATCATCCTGCTTCATATTTTGAAGTTTATAAACTTACATGCCACAATCAAAATCCTAGATGAATGCAGATCTATTTTTTTTGCATGAATCTGTACAAGTAAAAGGCAGCCAGACCTATAATTAAAAATAAAAGCACGTATGAAAAAAATACACCTTAACATTTAACAAGTGTGCCCTTTGAAAACCATTTTCAACTCTAAGCACATTGAGAAGACATTCTGTCCTGGTAGGCCTAAATGGGCCAAAATAGGCTTATACATGTCCTGGCTTGCCCAAACGTTTTTCTGCTCTCCCTACTGTTCTGGGGAGAAGCAGCCGTGGGAAAGAGGACAAAGAACCTGTAGCCACTGAGTCTAAGGACTCTGGCTTGCCCAGACTTGTTTTGCTCCTGTTTACATCCTATGGTAAACGAGGTACGCACACTTGGCTTGTGCCTGTCTCGTGCAAGGCCTACGTTCTTCCCAAATTTGGGTAAAGCAAGCCTATGGCTTCACCTAGCATGGCCAAGCTTGGCTAACTGCCATTCTGATTGGCTATTCTGTGTCCAAAGGCCCATTAGTCTCAGGCTATATGGATAAAAAGAGATGAGCAGGTAACACAATGTGCTCTGCTGTTCTATTCATGCCTGCTGCTGCCTGCTGCTATTTGCTCTCTGCTTCTGGCAGTGTTCTGCCTCACTGCCTTATTGCATCCTGAACTGCCTGGAAACTGCCTGCCTCAAGGTTACCAGGAAGAGGCTCCAAATGCCTCCACACGATCAGCCTGCATAGCCAGCGTGACATCTGTGCCAAAACTGCACATTGCAAGACATCTTGCCTGCACCTGCTTAGACAAGAAGTCCTGGAAGGGACACACAGATCATCTGCCTCCTTTCCCCAGCCTGCGAAGAATCAGAAGCGTCGGTGGCTGACAAGACACCAACAGAACTCTCTGCAGTGTTTGGGTACTGCCTGAAGCTGTAGCTAGCCCTGCAAGTTGGGATTGGAATTCATCAATTGCCTTCTGCCATAAGCAGAAAGGAGCTTTATGAGTCCATCTAGTCTACAAGTGGTATAATTAACAGCAAGTGCTGCGTCAACTACAGGAACCTTCTCTTCCAGTTCAATTGAGTTCAATTCATGCTTAGATTTTTGCTAGTTATTTCTTAAGCATTCTAGATCCTATGTTATTATCTGTATAACATTTCCATGACTGTGCAAAGAACCAATTATTATTAAAATTAGTGGTTGTGGGGAATGAGACTCCTGAATATTGAAAATTAATCAGCAATATTAATTTTGGAAAAAATCATCTTGCATTAATTAATTACCCACTCCATTACACATTCTTAAAAAGAATCCAGACATCCTAGATGTGCTTATGGCTTAAGTGGTAACTTTTTGTAACATTAATTTATAGACAAAGTATAACTGCATGAAAACATCAGCTTATGATTATGTACTTAAACCAAAAACCCACAAAATACATTAAAAAACACAACTAAATGAGGTCTTTCTTCTTGCAAAAAGAATCTGTGACATAATGAACATTGGTTCTACATCTCCAAATTTCTGATATCTTACAATTCTGCTGAAAGTCATGCTTTTCAACTAAACTAAATGACAACTATTACCACATTTCCATCATCTTAGTGCACTACTGAAGCAAACTGGAAGTCTATGCTTTGGTAAACATGGAAATTATTGATTTGTTAAGTATTGATATGACACATACAAGACACAGTATTGGCCATATACAAACTAAGTTATTCTACACTTTTTCTGTTACCATGATTTCCTTTCTTGACTTACAGTTGCCATAGCACCAAACTTTTCTCCTGTCTAATAACTACTAGGTTTTCTTACATAATTAACTCTTTAGCAAATGTTACATTCTGTTTGAAAATAGCAACAAAAGGGTTTTCTTTACAGTAGTGAAAGGGCTTTGAAATACACAGGCAAATGCAATAAGCTCTGCTCCAGCTGTTGGGAACTTTAAATCCAGGCTTTATAATCTTATTATTGGTGCATGTGCCTCACTACAGCTGCTACAGAGCCCCTTGCTGCTCATGTGAAGACAGACCACGGAAGGATGAAGTTCACCATGGTGGTGAACACTGAGAGTAAACACAAAACTTATTTTTCTCCTGGCAGGACAAAGATGCTGTTAAAAGCAGAAAATATTTGAAAACAACAGCAGCAAAGCCTGCTGAAATGTTTCTGTATTCATTCTTACTCTTGCCAACTGCATCAAACTCTCAATGGTCCTATTTAATACAATAGCAAGTTATAAAGCGTAACAGATTTTTCTCAATACCAAGAAGACCATGAAAACAAATAACTTTGACTGCACTACACTTTTCCACTAAGTATCTGAATAAAAGCATTCATATTAATCCCTTCATATGAATTCTGACATCTCTGGCAATAGAATACAGGTTCAAAATCTCATTTAGTGCTCACTGGAGTTAGCTTAGCTTACACTGGCAGAGGAAAAAGGTTGATTAAGTGAAAAATTACTCATTATAAAGCAACGCTTTGAAATAGTGCATGCCTGTGAGTATCAATAATACTGCCAATTACCTTTAACACACCAAGAGCTGTGCAAGACTGTGTTTAACATCCACTTGAGAACAGATAATAACAAATACTTCGGAACTATCAAACATCACCAGTATATTAATAAAAAATATGGAATACTATTCTAAATATCCATAAACTGTGTACCTCTTCCTTACAGTTTAAATTGCCTGAAAATACCTCTGATAAAGACACACACATCATAAGTTTCTTAAATTAGAAAGAGAACAGATTTATCCCACATGCATTTTCCATATCTCCCAGCTCATCAATGATGCCTTCCTCACCTGGAACAAGGCACAATCAAGAAATGTGCCCTTCCTGGCTGCTCAAACAATGTTCCTCACACTGAATCTGCAGTAAGACCTGTGACAGGGATATTCATAATTCTGACAATAAATTTACTAAACACCCATTAACTTAAAATACTATCATTAGAGAGACCTATAAAGCAAAAAGGATTAGGAAGCAGCAACGAACAGTTGGATTTTAACTGTCAAGATATTAGAGGGCAGTATCTTTATTTCCTCATAATTAGTGCTAAATGCTATACAGAGAAAAAAAAATTGGACAGAATAGGGCTGGTCTTTCTCTTGCTGCTTGATATTTCCTTTCTGTGTATCATCCTGTTATGTTTCAGTATGCTTTTCTGACACAGAATTCCTATTTTCAGATAAATCTGAAATTAAAAGAGTGCATTTCATGTACACAGTCTGCCTAGTACAAATCTAACGACAGCAGTAGAAGGAAGCAATATCAACGACAGGAGAACTGGTCCCATCTTTAAAATCTGTTGTGAAACAGAATAAACAGGACATGCTCCCACACACTATTTGAAGGTTTCAACATTTGAGGCACTCAAATCTTTCATTCTCATTTTCATGCCCTGAAAATGACACAAGTACTATTTCTTACACAAAATATTTCGATGCAGTTACTCTCCCAGATCAGCTAAAACTTGCTGCCTCAGAACTTCCCTTTGCAGAAAGCACTATAATCAAATAGAGATTTTAATTGTGGGTTGTGTTCCTCCTTCCCCCCTTTTTCTGGAGGTATGTCATAAATCCAAGTGTAAATACAATAAAGATCATCTGTAGTTAATAACAATGAACCTTGTATGCAAGGGGATATTCGAATTAAAAGGGGACAAATCTTGTCAGAAACAATACTTTGGAATATCTCATGATACTTATTTTTGTGAGAAAGTCTGCTTGAAAACAAGATCATTAAGTAGTGTTTCTAACAGCATCATAATTTTAGTAGTAACAAAGATACATATTAAAGGAAAACAAAATACTTTGTAGCAGCCTGTAATAAATCTAAAGTAAAACTTAGAATTACCTTAATAATGCTTCCTTTGTCCATACCACACATTCCTAACAAATATAGAGAAAAAAATGTTTATGCAAAGTACTGAGATGACCTAAAAATTAGTTTTATGATTGATAGGAAAAAAAAAACCAAAACAAAAACATATAAAGCAAAGGTAATTCAGGGAAAAAAAAGAAGAATATATTTCTATAGAAGGTTAAGTATAAATATTTATCAGATGCGTAGACAGACTAAAGATATTAAGAAAAATAGAGAAAAATTACTCTTTCATTGTCATATGCTTCTTGCAAATACATGCTGGGATAACGCTTCAACTATAATAAAACTGTTCATTATCTGGAGATGCAGTAACAGGAGGAAAAAAAGGTCATTTATATTGCTGAGAACAATTCTGTGGAGGCAGCAAAAGACTCCAGGAACAGAGATTCCTTTTCGATATTTGATGTTTATGTAGGCTGATTGAAATGGAATGATTAAAACCATTTAATTAGAAACTGGACATGGGAGTCCTTTGCAAAAGAACAATGTATGTATTTGTTCAAATTCACAACATCCAGCCTGGTAATATTACGAAATCATGTTGAGGGCAGAGGGGAAGGAAACTGGTTGACAATATTTGCGCTGCTCTACAGCTGACCAGAACGTATTTGATTCAGTGTTTGTCATATGGGCACAGCATTGAATGCATTATTCAGGATGCACAGTCTCCAGATCTCACTGGTTGTCTGGTGACCCTAATGGGATTGCTCTACCTCCACTACTCCATATATACACACTGTGTGCAGCAGCTCCCATTTATAAGACTCACTCCAAGTTATTAACAGCAGTCTAATGCTAAAACAATTATCAGTCTAATTCCTGTAAAGGACAAGGAGTGTAATTTCTCAAGTAATGTGGATTTTTTTTTTTCAGATAAGACTTAAAAAGTAGATGTGCACTACATACACAAAAGTTAAAAAAAACAACCAAAACTGTTTAATAACAATAATAATACTTTCTTCCATTTAAAGGCTTAGAAAGATTCTCTATTAGGTATTGCCATCTTTCACTGTACTAAGAAAGCATTATTTTCTCTAAGTAATGAGGATAAGAGCAGCAAGATATGAAGCAATTTACTTGAGGAGAGCTGGTAGCTGGTCTGAGCTGAAAGCTCAAGAATTCCTGGATGTTATTACTGCACTTCTCTCCATAATCTGGTGCTGCCTTTGCTGTAATAATCTCCCAGCAGCATTTGTATTAATCATTTGCACTGCTGTAGCATCCAAAGGGCCCAGTCTGGCTTGTTACAGCAGTTCATTTACATACACAGAAAGAAACAGAGCATCAACACTGAGAGCATCTCACACAATAAAGCACTTAAATTTTTAATTAAAACAAAACAACAAACAAAGGCAGAGAAAGAGCAAGAATCTAAACTGCAAAATGAACAGCACGTGACAAGCATGTCTATTGCTCCCACCTTGTGACACAAGACACAGGATAATAAAAGCTATTTTTACCATACTACTAATCTAAACGTTAGGAATCTTTCTAATCTTGCTAATTTAAACGTCCTTTTTTTTTTTTTTCCCTTTTTAGTGCATGTTTAATGCAAAGTAACTTTAACTTTCTTATGTCCCAAGCTATAGCTATAGGATTAGAAACAGTTGTATTTTCTTGTATCTTCTGCTCTGAATCAAATAATATTTTTCTGGTTTCCTGTCAGTGCTGTTCTTTCTGTCTCGTTTTCAGAACATTTAATTTTCAGAAGAATTTAATTTTTATAGTAGAATATTTTTTTATACACCCATATCATATCCATATTCATGTCATGGGAGCATGGAGGTCCTCCACAACAGCACCATGCAAAGGGGCATGTATCTGGGATACATGGTGTGAGCACTCACACCTGTCCTCCTGGCTACGCAGCCCTGGGGCAGAGCACCTCCAAGTCACTCCCTGCTTATTACAATGTCAAATAACAGCAAGCAATGGTAGCCTTTCTGAAAATAAAGTTCAGAGATTCCAGGGCTTTGTAGATTTTCATCAGCAACATACCCAAGCTTGTGAGTCAGAAGAAAAATGCTTCATTGAAAAGGTCTTGCTGTCATTTTTGGCATGGATCTGGAAGAATTCACATATAAGTTAGATCCAGCAATTCAAATCTAACCTGAGTCTTGGTTCCTGGTTTCTCCATATTGCACACCTTGCTCTGCCAGAACTGAGGAAGGGAAGGACTACACACAGAGCTCTGAGTCTGCCTCTCGCACACACTCAGGACCAACTTCAGCTGTCTGGCTGAGCCTAGAACTGACAGATATTCTGACCTGAACTGGACAGAGTTCACTGAGCACGATTCTGCCTGGCAATGTCCATTGTCAGGCTTCATTCTGCTTTCACCTCTTTCTGGGACATTTAAGAGTTGCAGGGAATTCCCCTTGGCAACAGCTGGGGAGAAGCTCTTCCTCCCAACACCCTGAGGAACAGGGGCCAAATTGGCTGCATTTCATAGCTGAAAAAATAAACAGCCCTTAGAGCAGATGGCAGGCAGCAAAGAGTGGTGTTGGAAGCAATCTTTCAAAGCAATTCAATCCAAAAATCGCAATTCCACACAGATCCCAAGTGAGACCTTAGATACCTGAAAAATCCTTAACATCCTAGCAAAGAAATTTCTCATTCTCTAAAAAAAACAAAACAAAAGAAAACAAAACAAAAACAAAAACCCAAAAGGTAAAGCTATGACATCTATGATTATTAAAAGCAACTGCACATCAATACAGATTAGTGTCCGGACACCACCAGCAGAGATGCAATAGAAAGAGACAACCACACTGCCACATTTTCTGCCTCTATATAGATATCAAAAGTAGCAGCCTGCCTGATCAACAATATGAAACTCATAGCAAAAAACTTGTTCATTGTGATCACTCTGAAGGAACATATTTTGCCACAGGACTGGAAGCATCGCGTCCTCCTTGCTGGCCATAACTCACTCTTGACCACAACATTTGTGTGTCAAACAGTATATAGTAATACAACTATAATAGGTACTAAACTGATTAGTTTCACACCATGCTAAATTGGCTTACTCTGAGATTTAAATTTGGAGTACTAGTGGTATTCAAAGAATTTATCGCCCGATTTTACTCAACATAGCTCATGCTGCTGTTATCTGCTAAATATCATCATCATTAATGTGCCCCTTTGCCCATTCTGCCAATTAAAATCACCCCAAAAGTACAACATCAAAAAGATTATGTTTTCTTTAAGCTGACCTTTAAAACTGAAGTTTACAATGCCCTGGTAAGAACTTAACATCTTCATTTACATAATTTTCTTCTAAATTACGAGTCATGTTTTATCAGAACAGAGTAAGCCAGAGGACATGAGGAAGCTATGAGCCAGCAGCAAAACATTCAAACCCCAATGGGCTAAAAAGGTCTTACAGACAGGTTATACAACACAAGAAAACAACTAAAACAAACAAAAAATTATCGTCTGCTATTGAATTACATGCCCCTCTTTCCCTTGAGCACTGCCAATATTCTTCTGTGCATTCTCAGTATTTTAAATGAATATCCAAATAGGATGGAAAAGTTAACAAGTGTTGAATTGCTAGGATTGTTCATATCCATCTGGAATGATATGGCAGCACAACCTCCTGCAACAAGAAAGGTTGTATCCTTCACTTACTGCATGGAAATACATATGAACTGGATGTTGTTAAGTCCAGTTCTAGCCCCATCAGCATCACGGAAAATTAACATCAATTCAGAAGCAACAGAATGATGACCACTGGATTCAAAGTGTTCTGGCTAGAGGAAAGGTTCCCTCAGCACGTGTTAACACCCAGCATCCATCAAGTATGCTATTGTTCCTTGACAAGTGTGTGAAAATACGGAGTCGGGCCCAAGAACAGTCCAAATCTGGAAAGTATTTCCTGCATTGAAGCTAATTTGCAGACATTTCCTGGGTGAAATTGTATTAAAGACCTGTATTCAAGAATCATGACACATTTCAAGGCCACATGCTAAACTCCCAGTAAAAGTACAGCTCTGATGGGAAGCTCTTTTAAAATTCTTAGGAGGGAACTACAGAGCTACTTTTGTATTTTCTTCAGTGCTGTTTACTTTTGTTTAGAACACCTTTGCACAAAAAATACCTAATTGAAGTGAGAACACCCTTGACATCTCTCCCAAAATACATTACATGATGCACTAGGAAACTTTTTTTTCCTCCTTATTAACTAACTCATGATTTAAAGGAGAGACACAGCTATTGGATTTTTTACATGTTTGATTCTGAAACAGATAAGGTCATGCTAATATATCACACACATTTAATAAAACATACATACATGCCTTCTTAGCAAGGACTTAGGCTAGAAAGAGGCAGGCTTGCTGAGCAAAACCAAGTCAGCTACTCTAGAGCAAGCTCTGCAGATTAGGTTTCTGCATTATGCCAGCCTTAACTCCAATCTCCAATTCTTTGTTGGACTGCCCTTCTATCAAATTAGACACAAATACTTAAGGAAGAGAAAAAAAAAATCATAAAATATTTATACTTAATTTCCTTCTAAATACTATGATTCAATATAAGGATTTTTAAATGTTTATTAATTAAACCCCCTTTCTCTGATCCCCACTGGATAGAGTGCTCATTAAGCTATTATTAAATCAATTGTTCCTCTCTAATAATCTGTTCAGTGTTAGGTTCTTGCACCTTGACTAACTGCAGCAAGGAAACAACATGCTGAGCCATGTTGACTTTTGCCAGTCAAAAGCACCCCTGCGGCCACTCATCTCTCTGTGCACAGGCAGATATTCCACCAGTAGCTGTCTTTCAGCATGGGAAAAATGGAGAAGGTGCAGTTTTGCAACCAGTGAGCCTTCCAAGTATTATTTAGGTGCCATCTCCAAGCTCTTCTAGCAAACAACTATCAGTGGCAATCAGACTCATTTACATTACAAAGCTGCTCTCAAGAGATTACTGAAATCCCCCTGATTTCACTTACTTAATTTGGTAAGCAGATTGCAGTTGCTGAAAAGTAGATTTCCTATCTGGGTGAACCCTTAGTGTATGCAAAACATAATACTGAATATAGGCTCACAGAACAAATTTATTTTTTTAATTGGGCTAGGGCTGTCAAAGAGATGCACAAAGGAAAGAGGGGGAAAACAACAAATAAAGAAAAAAGGGGGTAAAAGAAGAGTAATAAGGGGGGAAAAAAGCTGCAAATTTTTGGCCTCGTGTCTAGTTTATGGTTGACAGAGCTGCAGAACACCAGCTCCTTGAGTACACAAGTAAAGCATCTGTGTACACTCACCTATGCTAGTGTTGCAGTCCTGATTTCAAGCAGCACTATAATAAGGGGAAACCAAAAATAAGTCACATTTTGTATTAATATTTACTCTTACTTACTTATTGTATCATTTGCACAACTACCCAGCTGGATAAAATCCCCACTGCAGATACAATCACATCTGAAGACATTTAAGAAATAAAACCACTTCACTGGTCCACTGCTTTAGAGCTTTCCTGCATAGTGACTCTAATCTCATCCAAAATTGTACAGCACGTTTATTGGCTCTCTGAGCTCTCCTGTGAAAGCTTACAATGTAAAAGTGTCATTTGCCTTTTGTGGTGACAGCTATAAATGTGAGCTACGAGTTTCAACAGGAAGTAGCATTTCACAGCATGGTCACCAGCCAACGTAAAATGTTAGCTGCCTTTACTGGAGAGGACTGCTCTATAAAAGGGTACAGAAGGCAAGAAGTCACCTCTCAGCTTTCACTGTGGAGGCTGCAACTGAAATAGCCCTGCCTCTGGCTCATCTGCACAGCAGTAGATTCAACAGACCTGGCTCACACAGATGGGGAAACACGGAATACATTTAAAAAACACTAGGAAACAGTTTACTGCAGAAAGGTAGAAATATGCTGCCACAGAGACAGTGCTTGTCAGGGCAGCTTCGCAAAGGCAGACTTTGATGTTCTCTCAAATGTGATGCTCTCCTCCACAGTTCTGCACAGGATAAGAGAGAAATAGGGGAAATAACTATTTAATCTGGAGATCAGACAAAAGTAACTCACTCTGCTCATCTTATAAAATTCCATACATGGAACCATCCAAGATTAGGAAGTTTCACTCATGTACACCCACGTGTAGAGTAGGTATCATATTAACTCTGTTTTGGAAAGGTAAACAGAAGAACGTGAGGCTCAAATAGACTGATAAATTATTCTGAATTATTACAAAGGGATATTATAGGATTTCATGGCTATTTTTAACATTTATAAAGTATAGGTATACATGCATTCTTATATAGACAAGATGTATTTGAAAGCAAGTATTATACTTGACCCACATGAGGAACAAGACTTTCCCCCTTCAGGGCAATCGATTTCTTTTATGATGCCATGCTACTTTGGGAATTTAATCTGATACTTTCTCTAGCCTCCTTTCATCACTCCTCTACATTCATAACAGCATTTCTGGTTTTTGAAGACTGCAGAAATATTTTCTAGGTAAGGCAGCCCAGTATAAAGACAATCATTTCTGTCCCTTATGCTTGCGAGGGGCATCTGACAAACGGTGTGGCTTTTGGCCAGTCTCCCTGTGAAAATGACAGGGCAATTTGAGCAGTGCATGATTCTCTGTTTAAACACAAAGCACGAACAGTTAACCCAGGCATGAAGCAAGTTTGCAGCCTGCACTTTAAGAAAGCACTACAAAAGGTGAGACCCCCACCAGCGCCAAATTCAGCAGGAATTTGGTGGCCTCAGCTTACCCCCACATGAAAGAGAGGGCTGCAGGACCTCTGCGCTGCACAGGAACAGTGTCACTCAACTCTGGCCATGTACACAGCTCACTGATGCAGCTGTCCAGGGCTTCAGGCACCACAGGAACAACCAAATAAAGTCTTCCTAAGTGTCAACGATTTCCTTTTCTCACATCAGAAGAGCAGATTATCTGTTAAAAGTACACTATAAAACTCCAGTTTTCCCAATGATGTTAAGTATCTGCAACTATAACTTCAAATCCACATACTGTCCTCAAAACAATTAAATACATACAAGTGCCTGTTACTGCACTTGAGGTGTGGGGTTTGCTCGTTGGGGGGTTTATGGTTTGGGGTTTGTTTGTCATTGTGTTGTTTTTCTTTCTTTTTTTTCTAAGGAGAAAGAGTAGCTCTGTTAAGCTGCAAGCACCTAACTACTAATTAAACCTGTGAAAGGCCCTCTGGAGTTTTGTTTTTGTTGTTTTCTGAGTAAACAGGGAATCTACATGCATTGTAGTGGCCTTGCCAGGGTGCTGCATAGCCTTGGCTTTCAAGGGTGAAGTAAACAGCTTAAGAAGGAATAGCTTTGAGGATTCTGTCATACAAGCATTAATATAATGCTCACATCAGCAGCACCGTGGCTTTTTAATTTAAAGCATGTATTCCTTTGAGAATTACCATTATCTCATTTTTTTGCACTCTACCTATTATACAGTTCTTTTTTGAGATCTTAACGTGACTGTCATGGCTTCTGAAAAGCAGCAATCGCTATCCCCAGCCACCACCAGCCCTTTAAAAGGGCCCAGAGGGGGAAAGCCAGCACATCAATTGTTACAGCTTTCAATGCCTCTCTTTAAAAGGAAGAGTTAAGTGTTGTTTTATTTTTTTTTTCATGCATAATTTCAATTATTTCCCAGTAAACATATATCCCAGGGCTCTGGAATTGCATCACAGAAGTTTAATTGAAAAAAGGGGGACGAACGCAAAAGGAGGGGGCCGTGGGAAGATGGGGGGCTGCTCATCCTCGGGAGGGAGCGGTGGGGAGAGCCAGCCCCGCGGCAGTGGGAGGCGGCCGCCCTCGACGTCCCCCCACAACCACAGCCGCCCGGGCCCGTCCCGCGGGGCCTCAGCGAGCGCGGCGTTATGGCGCCCCCTGGCGGCACGGGGCGCGGAGGGGCCTGATGCGTTACCGCCGCCACCAGCCGGGCGGGCGGCCCGGGGAGGGGGGCGCCAGCCTCGCTTGATGACTACACAATGAGCAGTGATATATTTTAATTTAAACACCATAAACCTATTGAGTGCTTAATTAACTTTAACCGTCTTTAGGGGAATGAAGCCAATTTGAGAGGGTCAAAAGGAGTTGTTTCAATATCAAACAGTTTTACATAGTCAATCCATTCATTCGTCCTACAGCTACTGATTAACACACAAAATTAACATGTTAGTAAAAATTCATATTCAGGTCTCTGGGGAAATTAAGATGCACATGCACAGAGCATGATTAGCACAACTATTGTTTTCTCCCAACAATATAATTTAATGGGTTTTCAGAATTACAGAAAGAGAGACTCGGTGCTGGTTTGAATTGATTATTTACCACAAAGCTTTGAAATATAGAGAAGATGGAAAACATCCTGAGCCAAGAGGCCAGCAACAGAGGAAAACAGGAGCAGAGCAGGTTCCCACTGCAGAAGGGGATGGCTGGAGCAAAAGCACAGGCAAGCACCAGACCCTCAGGTGTCTCACGATGCAGCCTCCCCTGCAGCCCAGTCAGCCTCTCCAACAGTATTCCCTTTGCCCCTGCCCACTGACGCCTCCCTCTCCTCCTCCTCTCCTTCCCTTTCATGTCTCAAAGTTATTTTTCCATTGTGTCATTTGTTTTAGTAAGAGAACAAACAGTTCAACGCTTCTTCCTATGACTCAAAACATTGCACATGTCAATTACTTTTCGGAAATAAGAGGATTAGGAAGGGCGCCAAACAGACAAAGCAAAGATGAATAAAAGACATGATATTTGCAAAAGACACAAATGGCAAGCCTAGAGAACCTGGCTTAAGCAGCACTGAAATGCAGTAAGACATCATCAGCAACCTCAGTAGTTTTTGGGTCTGGCTCTCATACATGGGCATTTTCCCCACCACGTCCCACACCTTCTACAAAGCAAATTGTCATTTCCAGTGCAGAGTGGCACCAGGAAAGTTACCAACTACACAAAGATGGGTCATATGAGGCCACAAAAGCCTGAAAGTCAACAGCAGATCAGCGTGCTGGTTTGATGCTAATTGGAATATTTTACTGAGAGAAATTAAATCCTTAGCTGTGAAGAGAAAGAAAAATGACAACAGTAGCCTATATCACTCATTCTTCTGCTGAGAAGTGCAACTAGTCAAAATATAGATAAGACACTCACTTCTCACACACTTCTGAGTTAGTTCTCAATAGTTGTTGTTCTGCTCCTTTCACTCCAGCAGTCTGTGGCTGGTTTCCTGCCTTAACTCTAATCAGACCTAACCCCTTCCTCTAACCTCCTTGCCATCTTTTTGACATCTCACCTCAGATCTTTCCAGATTTACCATGTAAGACATACGGGGATTGATCTAGTGATTGCTGAAGGGAGGGAAAGGGAGAGAAAGGGAGGGGGGGAAGGTTTGGGTTGGGAGCCTCCTGGCAATCTGATTGTTTTGGAGGGATTTTTGTGTTTCTGTATTTTAACTTCTATATAATTGTATATTGTGTGTATATATATGTGTGTATATATACATATACATATATATATATATATGCTTGTAAATTGTGCTAAGCTGTAAATATAGCTTCTTTCCTTAACTTCCAGCTGGCTGAGTCTAGTCTGGGTGATTTCATTGTTGCGGGGGGCAGGTAACTCCCAAACCATCACAATCCAGTAAGCAGAAAGAAGCTGATCTGTTGCATCACTAAACTATCAGTAGGCTTCTCATGTTCAGCAGGTTAAAATAAAAAAGAAAAAAAATTATGTGGGGTTCAGATCAACCACTTAGGGTGAAAAAATATCTCCTCTTCCTATCTGAATAACATCTATGAAAAGACAAACTGTCAAACTAACAAAGGTCTTTTAACTGGCAAATGGTTCTCCAGCTTTCTAGGTTTAATGTATTGCTTTGCAACAGTAAAGTCAGAGAGGTAGGCTATAGGCTCATCATGAAAGCAGGTGACCTTACATGAAGCTGGCTAAAACATCCACCTCCCTGGAAGTGTTTAAGGCCAGGTTGGAGGAGGCCTTGAGTGACCTGATCTAGTGGTAGGTGTCCCTGCCTGTGGTAGCGGGTTGGAACTACATGATCTCTGAGGTCCCTTCCAACCTTACCATTCTATGATTCTACTGTGTCTGAGTTACCAGACCTCAGGTTCCACATTGCCCAAATCTGCAGTGCAAAAGAAGCTTACAGCTACAGTGCCTGTGGGTACCAACAACATCCACAGTCATCCACATTCACTGAGGATAGTCTGGAGAAGAAACTGCAGATTTTTCACGAGATACTTAGGATGAAATAGGAATCCAGAAAGATTATGCAGTCTCCATTCATGCTATTCGTTTTTCCAAAACCCAACCACACTTAAACCCCCATGCAACCTGATACAATTTTTGGGATAGCTCAGCCTTCGGCAAGAGATTGGTCTAAATGACTTCCCACTGACATTATTCTACGATTTGGATCAAGCATTCCAGCAGAGTGTCTCCTGATGTCTGTAAGTTGGGGGCCATACCTTATACAGCACCAAAATGTTGTGCAACAACAGCGCCTAACCACGGCACAGAGAGCAGCACTTGGACTCCAGCTTGTGGTGAGCATCAAGTTCAGGAAAAGCCAAGAGCACCATTCTCTACAAATTGGGAACATGCCCATAATAAAATGCTGCCCTCTTCCATAATCCACGAAGATTACTTAAATGTAGGATTATGATGATCCAGGAATCTCAAAATCTATATGAAAGTGTCTTAGAATTACAATCCCAAATGCCAGAACAAGAACATAGATATCTAATTGCTTGCCATTGCAGAAGCATTTGGCAAAGGAAAGCAAAATAAAGTCTAATGGAAAAATCAACATGTACTTAGTTAGGTCAGGATATTCAATTTACCTGAACACCACTTACAGTTTTGCTTCCACGGTTTATCATATGAGCACACGATTCCAAGTGAAGAGGTACTTCTGTACATATCTACTTTAAAAACCTAAGAAGGAAATTATTAGGATGACTACAACAGTTATGAGTCTATATTTAAATGAACACTTTTTGAAACAAGAGCTAATGAGAACAATAGCATGACCCCTTTCCTACGTCAATGTGATTTCCATTCTACATCTGAGTAGTTTTATGTATAGAACATTTTAAAGACCCAAGAATTTGAAAGACATCTGCAGTCTCAATCAGACAACAGCATTGAAGCAAAATACAGGGGGCAATGGAGCAGAAAGGGATGGGGAAAAGCTGGCTGAATGTCTCATGAGAGCACAGAATAGGAAGTTAACATTTGGTTTATCATCAGCTGATTTTCACTAAAACTGTGGTGAGGCACATAGAAGTGGAAAGTTGGTAGCTGTCTTCGACTCAGCCTTTAATCAAACTCTGAAAGGACTACAAAAGAATAAGCACAGTTTAGCAGTGATTACTGTTAAAGGTGACCTCCTGGCAAGCCCAGATCTGTAACAGTAATCCACAGGAATATTTTAAGAATGGGAAGTGATCGATTCGTTGCAAAGATGGAAGTTAGAAATAGCTTATAATGTTGAAAGCTAGTGAACTTAAAAATAACTCCAAAGAAGTAAAAATATCCTTAAAATGATGGTGTCAGAAATGAGTTTGAAGTGTGGGAATGCAAGATATAAAAACAGGATTGTGACAGTACCAAAAAAAAAATTTGAGGATTCTGCAGGACAGCTAAAGCTATAGAAGCAAGGAAGGTGACTAACTTTCAGACTTGTCACTACTTAATAGATTTAACCAGCAATACGTATGTAGAAAAGGAGGATTAAGAGACTATAAAGCAGCAAAAATACTTCTGTAAGTGGCACAAAGGGGATCTTGCCACTTCACAAATGCTGAGGGTGTGGTCTGCACATAACCTATTTGAATTCAGTAAAATATCCCATAAACAGACAGCTAAGAAAGGAGGCAGTTCTTTTCAGGGAATTTAGAGTAAAAATTAGGACTAGACAAGGTTAAAAAGATTTCCAAGAGCAGCAGATATTGCAGCTACAGAAAGAAATTTTGTCTGAATGCAAATGTATATTTAAAATGAACGGCTGAGGCCAAAGGATGATCATGTTTACAAGACAGGTGTTATGGCTAGGCCTGGAAATTGTGCATCACAGTACATTTCACTGGGTCCATCCGAGTCTACAAGATAGAGATCTGGATGTGTTCTGTTGATTGATCAAAGCAAAGCAGCAGAAAGAAACAGCCTAAAGTCTAGCTTGGGCTGAGTCCTCTTTACATCAGCATCAAGCAGTTAGGAACACATCAGCTCTTCTCTCAGTGCAGTGTGACAGAAAGCAAGCACAGCACCTGTGAAGATGAATGAAAGCCTCCTGTCCTACCCGTAGGAATTGTGGTTATATAGGAATTAAGCACATGTGGTTATCATTCAGGTGTTATTGAAAAGCCTTTTGGTCAAAGTACCTTCTAAGGATCTACTAATGAAAATTTTTTAATTGACTGCAAATGGGTGTTGAGAACAGGGAGCACAGCCTTTAGCTTGGAGGAGACTGAGGGGTGACCCCATTCACGTTTGCAAAGATGTGAAGGGCAAATGTCAGGAGAATGGAAGCTCTGCTCAGGGATGTCCAGCAATAGGACAAGACACAACAGGTGCGAGCTGGCACATAGGAGGTTCCATGGGAACATAGGGAAAAACATTTTCACTGTGAGGGTGACAGAACCAGCACACAGGTTGACCAGAGATGTTGTGGAGTCTCCTTCTTTGGAGGCACTCAAAACCCACCTGGATGTGTTCCTGTGTGACCTGCTCTAAGTGATCCTGCTTTGGCAGAGGGGTTCGACTGGACGATCTTTCGAGATCCCTCCCAACCCCTAACAGTCTGCGTAGTTCGGTGACGCACTTGAGATCTGCAAACTGTGTGGGCTTTCCACTGAAGCTGCACAAGCTGGTGGTGTGTGACAGGACATACACACACACTCCTCTTACAGATTTTCGGTGGTATGTTCCAGAAGGCTACATGGCTTTGGAGCTGCAAATAGGGCTCCTCTTTATTCTATGGATGTGATGAAAATAGTACTTGGTGCAATTACATTTTTCTATGAACTTCTTGTATAACACAAGTGGTAGTCTGAACTCCATTTATAAACAGAAGAGCAAAAGCTTTTCCTATTATGATCTTTTCAAGCAGAATAAGTGAAGAGTTATGGCAAGTTCATACCACTTCTAAGATGTTTAACACAAGTATCATAATTGTCACTTAATGGGTCAGGAAACAAAGACAGACTTGTCTCAGTGGTGTTGTGTGTTCTCTATAGATCACACTTATTTTCCTTTCATATTTAGGAAATGTAATTATGTCTAATTCAAATTACAAGAGAGAATAATTACACAAAGCCATTTTTTTCTTTACAGTTAATCCTCTGAATATTTTATTTGCCAAGGCATACAATTTTCCAAAAGGAAAACATTAACTTATGTGGCCTGCGTGGAATTTATTTAATTATATGACATTCCAATAAGATTCCCTGCAATTTATTATGTTAATTAGTTAGATTGTGTGTGAAACATTTCATAATGAGCCCATTTCTTTATATGTGTTCTTTTAAATCCATCTAACTAACCATTTTTCTGCAGTTTAAGAGCTAGCTGGGCTTTGCAGTTTGAGCAAGGCTTGTTATCATTTATATCAGTGCTGACTTACTGAAGATTTTGAGAACCTTAACCAGGTGTTTTGTGAGATTGCAATCCTATAAAGGAATATAACATTGTGCATTTGGTATCATAACTGAATTCTATAGTACTTTGGGAGCAAATGCTATATTCTTCATCACAGTTGGGAGAGGAAAGAAAAAAAAAAAAAAAAAAAAGAAAAGACCTTCAATAGTTCTTCACCTAGAAGGGAAGAAGAGGGTTTTTAAAAAGCCTCTAACAATCAGTACGTGCAAATCTTGTGGAAATGGGCCAACAAGCTACATCAACATGGATTTTTGCAAGACAGCAAGTTTTGTTTCCAAGTTACTGCTACCATGTGATCATAGAAATAGATTATTGAATGTAAAATCCCTCCCACCCAATGTTATGCAGCAGTCCTGGGGTACTGTCTCACTCGAAATTTCATTTTACACAAACAATTTTTCTGTAACAAAATGTGAGCACCTTTAGGTAGATACAGACTTTCATCAACCTTATGCAGCACGACTGGAAACAGATTTCCAGTACTATACTGGGACTCCTAATACATTCTGCATTTAGCTGGGAATTCATATCTAGATCTTTAATTACCCAAATACAATGAGGTCCCTTTCTACCCAAGCCATTATATGATTCATTCTGTAAACAGAACAAAATCTCACTTCCATCAGCACAGTTCTCAGCCCAGCATTGCAGCATGTATCATAGTACAAGATTCTACTCAAAGGCACACAACTTCATAGAAAAAAAGTACTGGTGAACTAAGGTGACAGCAGAAGTCTTAAAAACACTCATCCATCACAAATTCACTTCAACCAGAACTTAGTAATATCAAAACGAAATGTCTCTCAAACAGTATAAAGAAGAATCTAGATCTAGAAGTCACAATAGAATCTATTTTTTTGTGGATAGTGCAGATGTCGTTTGTTTGCAGGTGGTAGAGGACAGAAATAGGGTTGCAAAAAGCCCTGCTACTGAATGGTGAGCACAATGGATGTTTAACACCAAAAAAAAAGAAAAATCCACAAAGAAATTCAAGATGAATCAGCCTCTCTCCTCAGATCCTGAAAGGTTTTCCCTATATGTCATCTGAAAACAGATTAACGCTACAGAATCACTGATGTTGGCCCAAATGTCACATTTAAGTCAGTTTCCAATTATTATCTTACCCATTTATATTCATTTTCCCTTAATGGGAGCACTGTTAGAACGCTATAAAAAAAAAATCTGCTGTGGTCACATACATTTCAAAGACTTGACAGGCCAGACAGCTGCAGAAGCCCTATAAATATTTCAGATGACCTAAATTTTTTTGACCACCAGATATTGGTGTAATCATAACAATAATAGATGGAGGCAGAAAAGAAGGGATCAGGGTATATTCCAAGCAAGCTAAGCTTGTGTTGATTTCCTCCAACTGTTATATTCAAGTCACATTCATTTCCACACACAGTCCATATTCTTGAAGCATTCCTATACTCTGTTCCAATTTTTTTGGCTTGGTTGTTAACAAGCCAAGAAATTTCATGACAAGGCTATTATTTATCTCTGGAAGAACAATGGAAATATTGCTACACGTAAAAATAAATGCAGCACACCTGGCAACAGGTATTATATCTCGTGAACACACCATGAGTTTTGTCTGCACTGGAGATTTTGCAAGCATTTGGTCCACCAAGCCTAACCCCAAATCATTGAGTGTTACAAACAAAACCCTCACACCAAAACTCATCCATGATACGTTGAAGTTGTATTTCATAAGGTATGAGCAAAATCCAAACATGGTTTCTCCTCAAGTTTGTGAGTAGTGATACCTTTATACTTCATTTTGTATGTGTCAATACTGAACCAGTAGAAAACCAAAAAGACAATCTTACTAAAGCTGGTTATTTAAGTATATTCCTGTGCTGTTATATACAGGAAACAGCCACTACAAAATAAATCAATCAACTACAAAATGAATAATTTTTTTTTTCTCCATTTTAACAGAGCAATAAATAAATCAACTACAAAATAAATAAATTAAAATATTCATATTTTTTTTCCATTTTAACAGAGCAACTCACACTCACTGGCTTGGTCCTGAAAGACTGCTCATTGAGAGAGCTCTCCAGTGTATGTTTCTTCAGCAGGTATCCTTGAAGAAAAATGACACAATAAGCTTTCTAGGCTAAGAAGGCATCTACCAGTCTTTTTTAAAGCTGCAATTTTTCAGATTAAACATCCTAAATGGTGCTGAAAAAGAAGCCATATGAACAAGAAGGAGCTTGTATCTTGCATTTCACTGTCTGTTGGATCATATTGAGGCCCTAACCAGCAAGAGGAGGACAACTCTCTAAATTGCCACCACCACTTTCTCAGAGATCACACACAATGATGCTTGCTTGCAGGTCACAGCTGAGAGCATACCACGGGTTAATGATTTAATTCTCAGTGCAAGTTCTTTCAATGTCATTAGAGGCTCCCTGACAGACAGAGAGCCTTTAAAATGCCTTATCTTGCCTTAATGCTGTTTAGAAAATAATTAAATAGGACTAACACATTCACAATGAAGTTTACATAAATAGTTCAAAAACTCCTGTGCTATGCTCCTTTTTTTTTCCCAGAAAGTATTGACCAGATACAAACCAGATTCTGTCCCCACTACTAAATATCTCCATGTCTCACAACTTGTCTCAGCACTTCTTTATGGCCTAGCCACCAACAAGTGCCTGTGGCCTCTCTTTCCCCATCAATACAACATGCACTGGCAGAGTAGGGATTACCAGTCCATGGTATGCTTTGACTGGCAGGAGTTGGAATACTCAAGATCAGTTCTTGAATCTTTTTGTGATAGTTGCTGGATGAACCTCCAACAACAACAAAGTATTAAGTTGCAGGACTGTATAATCCTTGATGAGTCTTTCCTAAAAAAAAAAAAAAAAAAAAAAAAATCTGCTCATGAAGTCATGAGGTTCCTCAATTCCTAGCTCCAAGCCCTTCAATAATGCAACAGTACTAAATTAAATGATTAGTGAGGAACAAATATTCTTTCCACTTGTATTGTGCTGTTCAACACGCCACTGACAGTTTTAAAAACTCATGCATTAAAATCATTGTCTAGCAATTAAGTCATCATTAGATCTGTAAATGCCATAATAGGCTTTTAGAAATTACAAAAGAATCCTTTCCCACGACATGCATTGATATGATATTTGTCTAACTAGGTGATCTGCTTATTATGCACTAATGCAATGCTCGCTTAAAATACGTAGCAACAAAGTGCACAAGGGAGCAAAGTTACCCTAAGTAATTATTTGGCAACCTAAGTTTTGAAATTCTGGCATGCCAAGCTAGCTAAAACCACCAGCACCACCACAGGACCCCCCAGCTCACTTTCTACCAAAGAGTTAATCTTAGGCATTTTATATCCTATCTCAAACAAGAATAATTGTAGCAAGCAGCAAGCTCTTACGGTAGCCTTAGCAAGACCATGCTACTTCTTCAGAACAGTAAAAAAGCCATGCAAATGGAGATGAATGGAGCACAAGCCACCAAGGTAATTAAAAATGTATTTTCCATCTCCTAGTAATTGAATTGTGTACAAGCTGCAAGTTAATGAGGTCATCTACCCTCGAGCACTGACAGGAAAGCAGGAATAATTATCTTTCAATTTTTTCTTATGTAGCAATTAATTTTAACCATTCGCCTACACTCCACTCCCACTTCCCTCATTCCAGTCAGTCAAAGTCATAGCTAAGCCGAATTGACAAGCAATTGATACGGCAGCGGCACGGAGCCGCCGAGGCGGGCAAGGTAATCAAGGGGCTGCAGCTGTTGAGGGCTAAGCGCTTCCAGGTGAATGTCACCTGAGATTTTGCATTCTGCCACTCGCAGGACCTGGGACACACAGTAGTGCCTGACAGCACATCTGGTGCCAGGTGGGCAGGGAGGGGACCTTGCCGATTCAGGAAGGGAACAGAAGGATGGACAAGGATTGATGAATGGACAAGACTTGAATCAAATGGGTATTTTGTTGTTTGGTTGGGTTTGGGCTGTTTTCTTTTTTTAGGGCTCGTGTACTATCATTGGGTATTGCATACTCCATTTGGTAGCTGTGAGAAAAAAGCGTCACGCCTTACCTTTTAATTCAAAAGCACAAAGACCAATTAGACTCAAACCCTTATGATGCATCTTGTAACTATCTGACAAGGACTTAGAGCAACTATACACTTAAAAGGAACTAAACATATGCCAAATCAAATCTGTGATAGTGGGACACAAAGAGCAGTTTGGCACTTTGACCTTTGGACTGAGGCCTTGTGAGCTCAGTGCAGATGCCCACAGAGCATATAATTGGGCTGGCAATCTCTGTGGTTCTTCCTTTGACCTGCATCATCTTTCAACAGCTAAAATGAGCAGCTCTGTTCACGGAAAAAGCAGGTGGCTAGGAGTCCTTCAACAATGACAATGCCACCACTGTAACAAAGGCACTTAACTCAAACTTCTCACTGAAGAGGTTAAGATCAAAAGGGAGGAGGCCCAAGTGCTTGGTTATTAATCAGACTCCTACATCTCCTCCCTCAATTAAGAGTACAAATGTTACCAGCACATTGCATACTAGAGGGGGCACACAAAGATGGCCATATGAACCAATACCACAATGACAACTTGTCCCCATATGTCAGTATGTCAACTTGTCCCAGTTGCCCTCAAGCTAAATTTCTTCTACTTTTTTTTTTTGCAAGCATTTTTAGAAGGAAACCCTTTCACAGCATCTCTTACCTTGATGAATTATGACAATGATTGTGTCTTAACTGGCAGAGCAGAGTAGCAAGCCTGCTCAACAGGTAAAAGTCCTTCACATTTGCAAGATGTATTGAAAAAAAGTCTTTCTGATATACACTACTATAACTGGAGAAGAACAGCCATGAAAATGGTAGAAATTAGTCTATATCAATAGTGGTATAAACAGATAAGAAATCTCAGACTGCTTTCTTGAACTCCAAGCCCACAATCCAGAAGCCTTCTCTTTTTGCTATTTGATTCAAGGGAGGCTTTTTTTGAACCTGATTCTATAAATTTCAGAAGCTTCCAACAAATATCCTTATTTTTAGATGAACATAATTTTCAAAGCAAAGCTCCGAAGAAAAGGTAGACCTAGTGCCTTACTTTCTGGCACTATTTCTCTATTTCATTAGAAATGTAAATAGTGATTATTGCATAGGTGATAGTTAGCAGGCAACACCTGGAAAATGGTACATATAAAGATCACCTCAGCTCCACTGCAAAATCAGCATCAAGAATGAAATCAAATGCCAATATGTGGAGACTGGAGGGAAAAGGACTCATCACTTTAATTTGAGCCTAAAGGAAATAACAAGACAAGACAGTGCAGTAATATGGTAATAATTATATATTTATTAGTGACTATGCATTTATTTTATCACCTGATGTTCTTTGTACTTTGCAATGGAGCATTCTACTTTTTCTCCCATTGAGACTAGAAGCTGGATCAGTATCTCAGAAATGAAAACAAGGGCACTGACTCCCATTTAGCCAACTAGAAAATAAAAATGTTGGGTAGTCACAGAATAGAAAACAAACCTTTTGATCAGGATTGAAACAATGACGAAAATCCAGAACGAAAACTAACAAAAATTCATCTTTCTCCACAAGGCCCAGTAGCTTAACTAACTGCAGCTAAGTGCAAACCTGAGAGAATTGTGAACACTGGTGACAAGTCCAGATGTGAAGTAATCAGTTACAGTATTACAGAGAAAAGCACATCCATAAAGCTAGTATTCATCACTCATAATTAAATTAATCTGAAAACACTACACACATGGACACGATGGAAAGACATGAATTGTACTACAAAGACAAAATCATTCTCAGTGGTTAGTTAAATGTTGTCAGTCAATCCTAACCATTTCACAGCCAGCTTTCTCTCTGTAATAGCAGATTAAACTTGGCAGACTTGATGGGGCGTAATAAACTTCATGTAGCTACCACTCCTCCTCTTTTTGCAAAGCTGGGGCATGTTCTTCTCTTCAGGTTTACTCCGGAAAGCCCAGATAAAACAAGAATATCAGTTTCCATGTTCTCTGGGGGTTCTCCTGCTCTCATTAGATGAGAAAGTTCATATACAAGCACAAACTGTGGAAGCTGCTTCATCTTCTCTCCCACCTCCAAAGTGCAGAAGGACACAGGAACGAAATGCTTACTCAAACAGTGCCAGTGATCAAAGAGGAGGCTTAAATAAAAGGTCAACATTACACAGCTTCTTCTCTTCTGAGTACATACAATACTCTGCTGCATCAGATACATGCTCCACCCTGAGGGAAAAAAAAAAAGCAGGTATTTCATAAAAGCAACCTTGAACATACCTAAGCTGTGCCAATCTGCAAAAGACCATGGTACCACTCCAGAGGCATGCCCAATACACAATTTAATATTCAACTCTGAGTTTTCCATTTTACACTATTTAATTTCTGACATAATCAATGCTAACAACTTTTAACGTGAGAGATGTTAAACCCTGCCCAAACTTTTTAATTTTTTGTGAAGAATCTCAGACTCATCAACATAATTACTTGCTAGACTAACACATCTCCTGGAAGTACTTATGGATTATAGCTTTTTCTAATGCTAAAATAGCTTATTACATAAACATGCACTCACGAAAGATTTTAGGCTGTGCAATTAAATACTTGTGAGAAAGCAAACCAATAGGCACAAGAAACTGGTTTGCTCTCTGCACATTTTCATCTCTCCATAGAAATTTCCACCTTAAGTGAAAGTCACAGCTCATCACAGTAGTGACTTGTCTGACAGCAACACACACCCATGATGGGCTTGTCAATTGCTCCACTAGGTCTGCCTGGACATTGTAAAACTTGTTAAAGTAGAATGCTTTCTTCAGTCCTGGATGAAACAAAAGTTAAAGGTGCAGTCTATTCAGCTTGCATTTAGCTATCTCTGGCCATTGAAGTATTCTACACTTTCAAGCTCTGGAGGTCCCTTCCAATCTCTACAGCTCTGTGATTCTGTGATTCAAGTCTAAAGTCTAAGTTTAGTTTATGTGGTTCTTTCAGTAGTGGTGGTTGCATATGACTGAAAGCGTATCTAGAAAAGAACAACCCTATGACAAAGTTTGCTAGCTGAGGTGTTGGAGCAGTCTACCTGCGTTACTGAGGCTCTCCTCCTGCTCTCTGCAGCCACAGAAATCACTACGCCCTAAGAAAGATCCTGATCACCCCTTCATAATTCATGAAGGCTACTCTATGTGTGCTCTGACACACAATCTGACACCTTTTTCACCTAGAAACCATACACTGTGAATTAAAATGTTTTGTTGTATGGCATTTTTTCCTTCCAGTAAAATAGAAAAAGAACTCAGAACTAATCTTCCCTTAGGTCCTTCCCTTCCCCCCCAGTTTATGTGGCACAGACCAGCTCACGATAATCAAACCAGAACCATTTAGTGTATAGTCTAGTCTTGCTGTGACTAATAAGATGATTGGTTGTATAGCTCCTTTATGGTTGTTCATTATATCACCCTTACATAAAGTAATTTAATTTCAGTGGGATAATTAGGGTATTTCTAATCTAACTGATAGTCTGAATGAAATGAGATTCTCAGAGGGAGATTTGTGTACCAGGAGATTGGTGACCTTCGGCCCCAATTTTCACACAATGTATTAAGCTGACAGCCTTACTTCCAAGCCCTGCTGCACCAGCTCTTCACTACTTGTGCAGATCTATCTGCTACAGACAGCAACACTGGATGAGATTGCCCATTCCCATTGTTAAATGGAAACTGTAATATTTTATTTGAATTCCACAAAACTAATCCAGGCCACCATTCACTAGTCAGAAGAGCAGCACTATAATTAATCTGCCATGCAAAGCATGTGACTAAAATCTTGATTTTTGGCTGTATCTTGCAAGGCAACATCAAGCATATACAACACCTACTTCATCAACAGCTACACTTTTATAGGTATTGAAAGGAAAAACTTCCCCCCTGCTCCTAGTTTTCTGGAAACATAAGCAAAGTTGAAAACAGCAGCTTGTGTGTCACTGACAAACTGAATCAATGCTCTGTTGTATTTATGAACCAAAACACTGGGTTCTCTGCCTTGAGCTGTAACCTGTTGCTCTCAAGACCAGACTGCCTGACTGGTTAACAGAAAAGGTGCTCCATTTCTTCACTGGCACTTACACACCAGCACCTTTCTTTCTGATTCTTTCTGTCCTCTGAGAGCTGACATAGTCCTTTCTCAATTTCACTGCCAGGGCCTAGACCAGTCCAACTCTCTGGAACTAACAAGAGCCTTTTTCCTTCAGATAAGCGCAGATTGCGTCTGGCTTCACTAACCTAAACCCTCATCATGCTTGCAGTGTAGTCCCTGGGGTTGCACATTCCTCTGTTGATCGCTGTCTTTACAAAGGGTGATACCCTTAAGTACCTGAAGCTTAGATCTGAACATCCACAGATCTTTGAAATTATTTCAATGTGGTTAATACACATCTTCAGTCTCAACACCTTAGCCTTTAATCCTAAGAGCTAACAAAAGCAAAAAAGGCCTAATGAACTGAGGAAAACACTTTGCTCCTACAATTTATTTGTTATGTTCCTGCATTTGATTAAAGACCTGAGCTTTTAGGTTTTTTTGTCTCAGACTAGCATGAAGAGCCCGAGAATGAAGACAGCGTTCACAGTTTTTCTTTTCCAGACTCAATGAAACCCTGTATACAGTGAAGTCAGAGTTCCCACTAACTTCAAAAGCATTGCAATCTCACCTGGAGTGCTACAGCTACACACAAATAATCAACATATTGTGTATCCAATCTTTATTTTGCTCAGCCTCTCACCTTATCATTATTCATTAATGATCATTTGTATTTTGTGGGTTGGTGCCTTTTTTTTTTTTTTTTTCTTCATTCAACTTTTGCACTTGCAGCTATGTCAGGCCACTTCCTTGAGAATTTGTAGTTAGCAAGTAACTAAGCTGAAATATGGCAATGCCCCATTTACAGAAGCAGCAGTCTTGTCAGGGCCTATTTAGGAGACTCTGGAGTTCGTGGCTCATTGACCTGATAAAAGGAAGAGGGCATTCTAGTTAAACAGGGTCAATATACAGTTCCCCTACAAGAAGTAAAGGATTCATGCTAAAGATGACAAAGGGCCATTTTCTGATTTTTGTGTATCACAAAGTTAACTTTAATAACATCTTCATAAAGAAAATAATGTCGCTCAAAATAGTTTTAAAGTAATATTATTTTATAGTGTCTTCATTGGATGGTTATGCCCATATATTCTTCTTGGTCAAAGGAAAGACAAACAAGTTAACTCCTTGGAATGCTTAAAGATAATTCTGCATTAAGTGATTCCTCCAAAAGCATATTTAGGACTATTTCCTACAATGAATCTACCGTACATTAAATCATGAAAGCTTAGAAGGGCAAATCAAAAGCAAAGCTTTATTATTATATCAAGTTATTTAAGAGAACTGACAGTGGATAGTAGTGGATTCGGCTCCATTTCTGCATCTGCCAGCAAATCAGCACAACTCAATATATACTTAATTGGAGCATTTAATGCTAAAATACACAACATGGAAACCGTGTCTATAGTGGGATGCAGATCTGCTGATTAGCATGACCTCATCGTTTCACATGCACAATGGAGACAACTGCCCTGAAGTCATAGCAGGAGGCTCCTCTCTTACCAGCCAAGACAGCCTTTCAGCACAGCTATGTTGCCTCAGTGTGCTTCTCTTCTGGATACTTTCAACCTTGCAAGCACTTAATTTCCTACACTTTTAAAAGATTGCACAGCTCTGTGGTGACCTGAGAATCAGTGATCTTGCCAAGAAGTTAGGAGTGAAGTAGGAGACCCCCATGTCACAGCCCACCCCTATTCAATTAGGAAGACCAGCCTTCTACTCAACTGAAACACGTTTTATGTACAAGCCAGGCTAGAACTATATGAACAAACTGAAGTGAAAGAGGGGAAAACACCCAGCTGTTTAAACATCTGGCCAATAAAGCACATTTTGAAAACTGGCTACTCAGCAGACTCTCTATACAAATTCAAAAAAGTTCCTTTCATCACTGCACCTCTATAAAAGCTGAAGGTACTCAACAGTTCCCAAATGATGGTTCATTGCCTCATAGGAGCTTGTCCTTTCTCTCTGAAGAGGGGCACAAAGTATTTTAAAAAAATAGCAGAAAATTATCCTTTCTGTATAACCAGTAAGCTATGTCCTGATCTCAAACTGAGCAAAAGCACACAAAAAAAAAATTCCCTCCTCTTAAAAAATAAAATAAAATCTTTATTCTTACTACAGTTAAAAGAGTGACAAATTGCTACAGTATAGAGGATGTCAGGGAAAGAGAAGACACATCCACTTTCACACATTTCAGCAACATTCAAACCATGCCAGCATTAACAATGATATACTTCAATCACAAGAAGTCATACTAAAGCTCCCTTTTAAAAAGCCACAACTGCTATGAAGACATGATTATAAAATTGCTTTATTTCTTACCCATTCTATTACTGCCATCAAATAAAATACTTGAATTAAAACAATCCAGACTGTTCCAAGAAGAGTCAAGTAGCAGCACTGTTTTGAGGTGGGGGCAAACAGAAAAAGAGAAAAAAAAATAGAATTTTAGGCAAAAATAACCCTTTCTTAAATTTTATCAATCAGTCAACTGATTTTTTTTCTTTCATATTCTACCTTTTTTGTTTGTTTTTGTTTTGTTTTTTTTTTTTTAATTCAGATGCAGAGTTAGTGTTGCCCTTAAAAGCTACACAATACCAAAGTGCTCTGTAAAATGACTGCAATGTTAGGTCTCCAAAGAAAATTATAAATCCTACAGGTGGTGGTGGTAATTTGTTCAGTGCTTAAAACCCTCCACTCTCCCCCAAAAGAGGTTACCTATACATATGTGTTATACAAAAATCATTAACTGCATAAACTTTGCATCGCATTTCAGCACAATCCACTTAACTAAATTGAGAGTAATTCTCCAGCACTGCAATGAAAACACAAAATTTAAAATGACAATCTGTAGTCCACTGCAAAATTTGTGCATCCTTTATGCCATGTGCTAGGGGTTTGGGTCTTTTCCTCAGCACAGTAATCGCTTACCTTGTTTCATCCGTTTCTATTGTCTCCATTGATTACTGGAATCACATTTCTAGGGTAAACAAGGTGAAAAAAAAACCTTCTTTCCCACTGTCCCACTTTGTCAGGGAGGTTTGAAAGCAAAGTAGGTCTCCCAATAAGTTTTCTAATCCAGATAAGCAGGGCTAAGATATTTGACAGCTGTTTCACGCTCTTCATCATCATCTGAAACAATCAGTACGCATTAGAGAGTACTTTTCCCTTTACAAAGGTGATAATTAGATAACAAGCTGAGATTAAAGTAATTACAGTTAGACAGCTGGCAAGGCAGCACAGTCATGTTGAAATATTGTTGATACTTCAGCATCTGGTTCTAATAACAGCACAGGCTAAAAGATCTTACATTAATTACAGCACATAATTTAATATAAACATATTTAATTACAATTGATGAGCGATAAACTGTTCAAGAATGACTTAACCCCTTACACATGTCAAAATGATTGGAACTTCATATATATTTTTTCACTTTGGGAGCAAGCCACAGGCAGTATGAAAGGTTAGGAACCTCCATTTTTAAGAGAAGGTGAATTACTGATATGCTATTCAAATTTGCTTCAAAAAAGTGTTAAAACTGTCAGCATATTACAGAATTCAGGACCAGCTCCAGTAAGACATTTAGGCAGAGTTGCAGCTAAGCCCAAAATTGCTTTCTCATAAATTGCATTGCAATTGCCACCCAACCCTGAAGCATCTGCAACTCCCTGGTGCCTGTGTAATTTTCTTAAAGATGCTCCCAGTTACTCTGATCTTATCAAAGCTGGGCAACACAGACACTCTGCTCATTCCTAAACCATCCTGAATCAGGATAAAAAGGCCTGCTCCAGGAGGGAAATGTTGTAAGAGATCTCCAGTGTGTTTTAAACAGTCGTTGACTATGATGCCAAACAGTCTTGAGGACTTGCTGGCTACTCTCCTAAAGGTACTGGCCCTAACTGTTAAACTTCTGCATCCCATTCACTCTTCTCCTCCTCTCTGAGATGCCAACAAGATCATTGCATCTTAAAAGAATTACAGCAGACTCAAAGAATGGAATAAACAAGACAAGATAACTCCTCTGACAACAATGAAGCCTGATTTCCTGGGAACACATTTCACTCACCGATTGTGTAAGGAGCCCAGTAATTAATTCCTCTCCCAATGGTCTTCTTTTGCAACTTGTCTGTAAGAAGGAATGCTCCTTTCTCCTCTTCTTACCAGCCCCTCAGAGCAGAAGCATGGCTCTATCTTATTCTATTACTCTCATTTTCTTGTCATGTGAATTTCTATGAAGTGTTAAATCTGGAGGGTTAAAACCATTCAGTTACATTGTTGAAGTTACAGCTTCTCCCATCCTTCTCGCTCAGGCTCTTCTTTTTCTCTGAACTCTTCTGAACTACAAACAGTCATACTTGTAGCATGTGGATGAAGTCTCAGAAAACTTTCCTGCCATTACCACTAGTGTCCTCAGTGCACTTGGAGGAACAATGTATGTTGTTGGTACACAGCAAGGGCTTGATCTCATTACTCTCTGCAAATGCACCAGCCATTTCCCTGACAGCTGATAATTTGTACATAGCTTGCACAGCCAGCTTCTCTCAGCAAGACCACAGAGGATATGTCTTTAGCCTGAAGTGACTGATGCAGAATATACTTAAACTTTCCTCAGATTTTCTGTCGACCTCAGAAAATTATGTAATCTCACTGTTCTTCATAGGGTTCCCTGTAGCAAGGAGGAGAAAGTGACATGCAGAGAAAGAGAAAGGGTTTCAGGATAGACACATTATTCCATTCCAGCATTCTCATTACAAATAGCCATTGTGACTTTGTTCCTAATCTCACGATAGACAAAGCAAAGATGCTGAAATACAGACCTAAGTTACTACAAACTTTCACTTGAGAAGGGAGATGGACATTAACCAGGGCAGGAGGAAGCAGAGATTGTAGACAGGGAAGAGGACAACTTCATATTTCTATCCCTAGCCATTATTCTCTTATGCAACAAGCCACAAGTTATGTTTTCAGAAGAGCTTCAGGTCAAGAGAACCTCATTTGCATCCCATATTTTAAGACTTAAAATTCACTTACTCAAAAGATGTAACTAAAGGCTAAAGGTCAAGAACACTCACATTACCTCATCTTGGACAACTCAGCAGTTTCAGGACAGGGGAACCTCTGAGAAGACAAGTATCTCTACTGAATCTTTAATTTTGCTGTCCTGAGTCACTGAGGTGTTTCGGCACAGCTGGCTTTCTAAACACAAAAATATACAAGGATATCAGGTGTGCACTGGCCTTTCGTGGTAGATTATATTTTAGTAAAGGATGATGTGTGAAAAAAAACAGAAAAATGAAAGGAGGAAAGAACTGCTTGCATTGCATCCAATGCAGAAATCCTAAGAGGGACATCACACCATCAGAATTCATTTCATGGTACTCTGACATGGCAGCAAAGCCATGAAAAGTTTCTCTACGTGCTCCTTCCCACATGTGCAGAGCTGTCACTCCTTTAAGTTCTGCTAATACAGCTGCTTGTGGGATCACAGTATAAGCCCCCCCACTAAAACCATTCAGAGTGAGTTATTTGGATTGCAGACTGCTCTGGCTTATTGGTGATCTTGGTGCCCTTTGCCACACTACTGCTAGCCAAAAGCAACAGAGCGGGAGCAAGAGAAAAGAGTGAGCCTCCTCTGCCAAAGCAGCACTTTACAGATGGACCACTTCAGCCTGCCTGTGGATTCATTTCCCTGTTTCAGCATCTTCAAGCCCTATCAGCAAAGTGTGACCTAACACAGAAATGCAAGACAGGTAATACAATATAATTTTGGAATCATGTAAATACACATACGAATCCCCATGGAGACACACACATATCTGATCAGGGAGTGGTTGGTTATAGCGTCAAGTTACCAAGAACTTCCACTGTCACATAGTTTTAGGATCATGCCACTAATACATCTACTAGCTGGCATGCAAAAGATCTTGTACTCCTCTCTTCTGTCTTCCCCATACACATATCTTCCTTCTGGCACTGTTCATCTCTGCTCTCATTCTGGTTGAGGAGAGACTATGTTTGTCTTGCCACCCACTAACTCTCACTGCTCACATGCTTAGCTTTTTTTATATAGTTTTATTTTATGCACTGTATACACAGAAGAAAGAAGCCCAAAGATCCAAATACTCAACCTTTGTTTTCTTTTCCATATCCACCTTTTTGGTTTCCCTAATCTACTCATAGCTTTCTACTTTTGGTTTGGGCTCTTTTGCTTCATGTCCTTCATGTGCTGCTATATTCCATTCAACCTCTTGGCAACAGACAGTATAGGCAGATAAGGCAAACCAGTGTCCCAATTTCTTTCTCCTCCTCCTCTATGCAAAACAGAAAACCTCAACCCAAAAAAAAAAAACAAAACCATGAAACCTGAAAACCACATCTGCTCCACAAAGCACTCCAGATGCAATGCCTACTGGCCATGCTGCAATTGTTCTGTGCCACTGCTCATGCCTCTCTAGAGCTGACATGCTTCAGGGCAGAAATTCCTTTGTTTGGCACATCTACCTTTTGTGTATCACTGTGTACACTCAGAGGTGAACATAGAGCACACAGTTTGATGCAGGTTCAAAAAAAGAAGTCATAAAAAAATCAGGTCATCAATAAAGATACAAATTAAAGCTCAGGCTTTAAAAAGCTTCTTCATCTGTGCTGGAGAGATTTTGGATAGGCATCGACTGCATCTAATCACTAAATCCAACAGAGATGGGAGGTAAGTGGTAATTTCTAAAATGTGAAGGGAAAGGAGGAAACATACAAATGCTCTTAAGTTTTGGAGACATTAAATTCTAAATCATTCCACATACCTTGCATTCTATCCTAACTCCAACGCATATAATTTCCTCACTGGGAGTTCTTCCCTTTTTTTTTTTTTAATATATAGAATACACAAATAATCAAGTCCATCTACAAGGACAGAACCTTCATTTCATTCTTAACCATTTAGAATAGATTAAGACTCCAGGTGGGATTTTAAAAGAGGCAACATTTAAAAATTAGCATATTTACTATAACCATTTGGAAGCAATTTGCATCCATCAATTCTTCTTACAGGTTACATATACGTTAATGTCCACCCATGTGGACACATCGCTGTAGTAAAGAAAGAAAAACTGTATGTGTCTGAAGAGCAGTAGGCAGTTTTGATAGACATATGCTGTAAGGGCAACAGGGCTACTTAATAAAAAGCAGCTAAAAAGAGCTGAGCTGGAAGAAGCTGTTGGACTGCAGCGCTGCATGCTAGCACAGTTTGATCTTTTTTCATTCCATTAGAGGAGGAAAAAAAAAAAAGCCACCACAAACCAACTTGCTATGCAGCCCTCGAGAACCTAGAAACAGAGGCTGGGGAAAAAAGATCCATAGCTTTGCTTTTTATCCTCCTGAGAGAAGTATGTTTGGCTTCTGAAGACAGAAATACAGTGAGAAAACAAGTTTCAAGAAGTTCCAAATACATATTTGTTTTGATAAATTTATTCACAAGATGAAAAGGTACATTTTAAAAATCTTTTAATTTAAAAGTATTCATCTTTTTGATAGGTGATAATTAACCATTATTCTGTCATAAACAGAAAAGAAAGATTTACCTATGCAGCGTTTAACTGAGCATTGTATTAATCACATAGCAGTGACTCAAAAGAGTGAAGTTTCTTATATGAACTGTTCCTTTTGCCAAGGAAAATACAGCCTTAATATCCCCGAAAGTTAACTCATAAATTAACTTTTAATTCAGTTTTGCCCAATATATTTTTGATTAAATTTCAAAGATATAACATCGGCTGCCATGATATTTAAATCATTTAGTTATTCTGAATATTAGGGACTGGAAACTCCTCAGCATCCATAACTGCAAGAATCTGGGGGCAATCCCCTCCATGCTTTAAGTTATATTTAAATATATATTGTTAAATATTTATCTTAGCAACTGATAGCAGCACAGACCTTGAGCCCTACTGGGCAGATACATTAGTCATGAGAAACAGCAAGGAAAAGGCTGTCTTCAAAGCACTTAGGATGGTGCAAGACTGAGGAGCAGCTAAGATGCCTACAGCCTTCCCAGTAGGAAAATTATTCAGTTTACCTTTTCAAACAAACAATAACCACACATTCACCATGACACAAGCTGCTTTCTTCAAAGTGACAGCCAAAACTTCCCACTAACCAGCTAAGTCCAAGGGTAAGGTCACCAGCCATACTGGTTTGGGTCAGGAGAGACCTGCAAAGGCCACCTAACCCAACTGCCCTGCAGTCAGTAGGGACAACCTCCACTAGATCAGGTTGTTCAGAGCCTTGCCGAGCCTGATCTTGACTATCTCCAGGGATGGAGCCTCAACTACCTTCCTGGGCATCCTGTTGCAGTGTCCCCCCACCCTCACAGTAAAGAACCTGTTCCTAACATTCAATCTCCTCTCATTTCAAACCATTGCCTCTCATCCTATCACTACAGGCCTGGGTAAACAGTCCCTCTCCAGCCTTCTCATAGGCACCAGAAAGCTGCTATTAGGTCTCCTCAGAGTCTTCTCCAGGCTGAACCACCCCAGCCTCCTCAGCCTGTCCTCAGAGCAGAGGTGTTCCAGCCCCCAATCACATTTGTGGCCCTCTTCTGGACCCAGTCCATCAGGTCCATGTCCTTCCTGCGTTGAGGGCTCCAGAGCTGGACTCAGTACTCCAGGTAAGGCCCTACTAGAGCACAAAACATCAGCTAGAACCTTTTGCATTTTTTTTTTATTTAGATGTAAGAAACTAGAAAATGTATGGGTTAAAATATACTACTTTAAACAGTATGAAGAACAGCAAAATTTAAGCATAAAAATAGTGAACGTTCTCAAATGCATACTTTAAAAACAAATCCCCAAAATTTAAACAAATGGATTTTCCTCCTTTTCTCCAAGCACATGAGTATGAATGCTGCATCCTTCTCCTAATGGAAGAACAGCTTTTAAGGATTTCAATACTGTACATAGATGTCTTTGAGTGGGTACACTGCCACGGCTGATCCTACAGAAAGCTATAAATTATTTGTCAAGCCTCTAAGAGTCCAATAATGGCTCCACTTCACCAGTTATGTGATTAATATAACCAATACACTACTGGATTTTACTTCCATCCTATTTAGAGAATCTATACAAGCCAATATGACCCGGTTCAGTCTTGCTTGAAACCTCCAGAGAATTATGCATATATCTATGACATGAGAAAATTCATTTAAGAGCAGATTAGCATGCAAATTATTCACTTTACAGCATTTATATTTTTCCAAAAAAGTTGGGCAAGACAGACTGTGCTCCCAGTAAAGTTCCTGCATATCTGAACTGCTACCAGCTACTGTAACCTTTTCTGTTTTCTTAAACAGAAGAATATATGAAAGCCAGACAAAAATTGTGGCAGATGGATTTGTCCCTGAAGATAATGCCTAATTAAATAAAGGAAATAGGGGGGGAAAAAAGGGAATCTGTACTAATGACCTCATTCTAGAAGTAGGACAGTGGTAGCTTGGCCTATCTAGGCACAACATTAATGACTTCAGCATCTTCAGTGTGTACATTGTCATGCAGTCAGTTGAAGGCAGTAGAAGAGCCCTGCGCTGGGTGAGAAATGTTTATTCAGTCCATATGTCCAAAACAAATGGACACAAAGCCCTAAAAGGGAAGTGAAAAAGGTGACTTCAGAAGGTGACTCTGTGTCAGTCTGCACGAGACTCAGTCTTTCTAAGACAGCCTCCCCAGTCTGTGTGAGACCTTGAAGAAGTTACAATAAAATTAAGCACCTTGGGAACGAAAGGTTCCAGAACAGATAAAACTACAGTCAAGTGCAGCAGTATGAACATTCTTTCAAAAGTACTTTTTTCTGTCCAATATCAAATTGCAAAATGTCCAATTAAAAAAAAAAAAAAGGAAAATTTAGGGGGAAAACTCTTCCTCCCCAATCTGTTGCTTACCACTACCCTTTCTACACCTTCAGTTCTGAAGCTTGGGACTCCAACACATCCAAATTGAAGCTCTACTTTAATCCAGACCACACAGAAGATCAGGTCTCTGTGTGTGTACATATTTTTTTATGGACATATATAGACAGCCCACCCCACCACGTGTATATATGCTTATGTACATACATGCCATATATGTGTCATACATGTGACACATGCGTGTGTCATGCTCATACACACACCAAAACACGTGTGAGACTATAGAGCAAATAAAAATCACCTGACAGTCTGAGGATGAGAATGCTGCCTACAATCTGTACGCTTAACCTATACTCAAATATTAGAAATCAAAAAGGAGCTCACTGCTGGAATAGATTTATAGAATCAACCAGGTTGGAAGAGACCTCCAAGATCATCCGGTCCAAACTATCATCCAGCCCTATCCAATCAATATTTCATATTGTTCATTAGATATTATTTATTATTAATAATTTTATTTTATGTATTATTTATTATTAATATAAATTAATTACTATTTTGCTGCAATTGACATTATCATAGCAGAGAACAGTTCCAGTCACCACCAATAAGAGTCCAATTCTTGGGTTTTTTTTCAGCCTCTTTATTTCCTGGCCACTCAAGGTAGTAATGGCTTCACAGTGACTGCTTGGGACAGAACCAAACCCTGAGAGGGGAACCAGACTTCCTCTGTTGAGCTGGCTTCACCAATGTGCACAAACACTACATGAGTGTTACTTCTGACCTTTTCCCTCCCTACACCCAAAACCACCAGCACACGTGCATCCTGAAAGTGCCATACATAGTTGGTTACTGAAACTGCTGATCCCAGAACTTCAGAATGGTAAATCTGACAGCAGAACTACAGAACTGATGTCTGTGCAAAACCTCCTTCAGGATAGAAGGCCTCTTTTGCACCTTCAAGGACACAATTAACGAAAAGACCTTACGTTATCTGAAATGTAACCAAATATTGCTCCCTCAAGTCATGAAAATACAATAACAACCAAGTTCTCACTAAAATTAATAACCTGGACTTCACATGACCAAGCACTAGGGAAATAAAGATGACACATAGATCTAGATAACCTTTGCCACATAGAAAGCCTTTAGCAGCACACCTTAATGCTTGCACGAGTAGCTCCAGTCAGCCAGGTGAAGCCGAATTGAAAGAAGTCTAAAGGCAAACGTGCTCAACAGTTCAAAGCTACTACAGTTTTCTTGACTGCCAGTGCACCAAACTTGCATGTTTCTGACAAACCAGAGGATTCAAAAATCAGGAACTGAGCCTTCAAGAATGAACAATGCCACAAAAAAAAAAAAAAAAAAGTTTAGAGTTGTAATAAATGCCACTGCAGACACGCAAGCGCAGATACATATAGATTATTTATTTGGTTGGGTTTGAGTCTGTTTAGTGGAGATACAGTGCTGTGAAATTAAGAATGGTTAAGGGTACAGGTGATTTCCAAAGATATGCCTGCCTGTGGTCAAAATATGTTTCTCCCAGGGCCTCGTCTGACTGGCTGCATATGTTCACAAAATGATGCTATCTACACTAAAATATAAGTTACCTGAGGAAACTTAAGCCGCAAACTCAACAGCTTGCTTGCTGGAAAATTTAAACTGGTACTTACATTAAGCTAGTGAAATGTGTTGCAAGTTAAAGACTGAAATTCTTTATCTTATTTTAAATACACAAAGCCAAAATTAAATGCCCTATTAATATGAAAGGACAGCTACTAGTACAAGTCAGATAGTTCAGAGTTAAATAGAATGATCTATTGTCCCTAAGCGCTGATACACATATTCACAGTAACATCTAAGAACCTATCTGTTCTAACCTCCACTGAGCAGTATTGTTGCTAATTGAACATGGAGAATGGGTTTGTTCCATCAGACATGTTCATTTCTTCTAAGAACACCCTATGGAATATCAAATGTACTAAATATAGCTGTCAACATTAAAAGCATGCAACTCGAAAGTGCTATTAAAGAGCTAAGTGTACTTCACTTGGCATTATAAAGCCAAAGCCCTCTTTAAACATACATCATGTTATTAGAGACTGTTCACATTAATGCAAAAATCATCGTTCTTAATATATTTTACAAGACATGTCTAGGCTACTTGCAGGCTCAAGAGTTCCTCCATTTCTCCTGCATTTACTGGTAATTACATAAATGAATCAATATGTTTCAAGTAGGACAAAGAGAGATGCTTAGCTGTAGCAAATCGATACATTAACTTTCCACTGCAAACTGTCTCCAGGTAAAGCTTCAGAAGAAGAAATTATGCAACATCTACAAATGGTCACCAGCATCTTGTGCTGCTGTGTTTTCTATTGCAGTGTCCAGGTGCTATAAATCTTCAGACGTGACCCTGTTTAATTACTACAAGTTTGTAATAAGAAATGTTGGGAGACTCCTCTGCTCAGTAATTTGTAGAGGTTATTTGCCTTCCCTAGTGGAAATACACATGAGATTCATGAAGGAGTGGGGAATAATGCCAAAAACAAAAGGCAACCTAGAAGTAATTAAGCCTGAGGAATAGGTCACTAAAATCACAAGTGTTGTTCCTGTGTCCTAAGTAGAATTACAGTACACGTGCTTACTTTCAGAGGCCTCTTGCTTCTACCTCTACAATTCCACCCAAACTAACAGTGCTACACTGGTACTGTTTTAAAGCAAAAATCTAACATTTGTAGCTGTCTCTGTTAGAAAGGTTAGAAACACTGGTGGAAATTCTATTCATTTAAGAACACCACTAGCAAAACTGGTAACATAGAATACTTCAGGCAAAATACAGTCATTTAACATGGCCCTTACTACATACTCCTTTGTTAAGTCTGCTTGTTCCTAAAACATACAAAATCAAAGATACATGCTTTTAAGCAAGCAAGCCATTTGTGCCCAACTTTCTCCTCTTCCTAGTTTGTGGGAATTTATATAATTTTAACTGTTTTATTTCTACTCCAAAGAATGCAGTGAGATCCCTGGCTTATTCTAAATGTAACTCAAATTGAACACAAGATGTGCTCCCGAAGAGTTAAAAACAATGCTTTCAAGAACAGTCTGCTCTTCAGCAACTGGATACTGACTTAGAGAGTAAAATTAGCCCAGTTATAAAACAACAGCTAGATTGTGGTAAATAGTCTAAACATTCAAATACAGGCTACATATCCCTCAGGTGTCTCAATTCCAACAAGCCAGATAAAGGACTAGATCACCTACTGCACATTGGTAAGCAGGATTTTCTCAGAAAGAAGTAGTCTCTACAGTAAGTTGGGTAAGTTTGAAATACTAACAGAAGTGTGACACAGTAAATGTCTATGCTAGAATTCAGAATGCTGCTTGGCAGAGCACTGATAAGAAACCAACTAATTTTGGCCTTTGCCATAGTAACTGAAGCATTCGTGTTATTAATGTCAGCATGGTCTAAAACTGAAAACATACCCATAGTAAAACAGAGTACTCATGGATGAAAAACTCTTTTTTTGCTCTGGATAAAGTCTACTTAATGTTAATGTCTGGAATTAAACATTGATATAGTTCTTCCAAACAAAACAAAAAAAAAAAAAAAAGAAAGAAAAAAAGTCAGGGGGATGGGGGTGAGGAAATCAGTTCAGAGGACAGAACAAGAGCTACAAAAGGATAAATTATCATCCAGAAAATATTTTTCCCCTTGTTTAGTCTGTAAACCACACGTTAAAGTCAAATCCCACAGGCCTTGTTTTTGTCAGGATTCCCACCACCTTCAGGAGCCATTTTGCCCAGTTCTCCCTCAGCCAGGAAAGGCAAATGTGATCTTTCTGTGACATGCAACAGAGCCCTCTTATGTAGCTCATCCTCTCTGTACTGTTGCTTGTCATAGAGCAGTGACTTCTGTACGGTTACGATTTTCCCATTGCAAGCACTCAGTGAGGAATAGTCAAACCCTGATTAGATATTACAAAACCTTCTCTGAAGGCTTTCTGAACCACAGCCAGTGGGATTCCCTGCAGCATTAAGGGCTAGTCTTGCTCCCACTACAGTCTGTGGGAGTTCTGCCAAGGATCTAAGTGGCGTTATGACTGGTCTCCAGCAGCAGATATTACCCATCACACTCAACACTTGATTAAAGACCTACCCACCTGCAAATATATAATAAATAAAGGGCTTAATTGCATAATTAATTATAAGGACTTTTAATCCACAATAGACAACACCATAGGTTTTAGCTAGCCCACACGCACAAAACAATTCATTAGATCAGTATTTGCTTGACATCAGTTTACAGGAAGATTGCAGAGGGATTCAAAATCTACATGTTTTCAAGAACCATAGAACACAATAGGAAGCAATAAAACTGAATCAAAAGAATACCACCACAGGCTAGACATACAGGCAGGAATAATTTCAAACTGTGTCCACAAGCTTCCGACAAAGGTTTTCTTAACAATATATGCATAATGGGCAGTGATTTTGAACAGTAAGCACAGTGCTGATACTAGACTTTTCCTTTTCCAAGGCACCAGGCAGAGATGTAGCAGTGTACACAAGTGGGGTGTAAAGTCAATGGGATTACATTTTCCTAATTATTTTCTGCTTGAGGTTTACACCACATACACAAAATGAGATCAGCCGGGACTTGCCTCTCTAACAAATCACTCAGACTTAAACATTGCTCAGATAAACAAAAGGGGGGGCAAGGCTGAGAAAAGGCAGAGAAGTGCTTCTTCAATCACAGTTGCAAGGAACAAAAACCTGGAGGGGGAAAAAAGCTGTTGGACCGCCACCAAATCTCCCCCCACTAGAGACAAGAGCCCATCTGCTGAGCTCTGCAACTTAGCTTTAACTACCATTCAACTCGCGTCTCTGCAGAGATCAATCTACAGAGCTGGCAGATGGACCCCTGCTTCCCTGAGTCGCTGTGTTATTTGTTTAATAAATTTAATTAATATCCATACTGCACTGGATTGCTCCCAGAAAGGGGGCTGCAGCTCTCTCTTTCTCCAATAGCAACATGATGAGTGATTTCCCAGAAAAGACCAGATAACAGTACCCCCAGGCCACTGAAAAATTAAAAGTGCCATGTGCTTACATTACTTCGCATGTATTAATTTTTGCGGTGCACTAATTTGTTCTTGAAGCCTATTTTAACTTTCTGAAAGTATGGGATTTTGAAAAAGTCATCATTCATTTTGGTTTATATCAGTTACAAAATTAGTTGGAAAGTGTGGGTGGGGGTAGGGGAGGAAGGCATCAAATCTAATTGGATTTCCAAAAATTTTATCTACTTGCAAGAAAGAAACAAATCGTTAATGAGGGTGTCTCCTCAGGCAATATATATTGTCACAGTTTCTGCCAACAAGTTACAGGCATTCAGGGTCATGTTGGACATGCTTTAATGCTTAAGAACACACTTCTTTTAACCAATAAAGACATATTCAGCTCACATAATTTTTTTAAGCTCAAAGGATGAAAGCAAACAAATTACTAGCAATTTTTTTTACAGTGAAAAGCAAAATGAAACACTTGCTAAGATATTCCAGTAGCAAGAGGAAGCAAAAATTATCCAAATATTGAGAACAAAAATGTTATTTGTCTTCAGTATTAGCGTTTTATATTTGTTCCATTTAAAGTGTTTTGGTTTTCATCCTAAAAAATGAAATTGAGATGTAAGAGAATGATTGCAGTCAAGCCTATTTAACTCCTAGAGCCAGGTTAAATGGATAGGCTTCTCTTTGGGCACCTTTTCCTTTCTTGCTCACCTTGTGGCTGGAATATTTCACCCTCATGCTCATTAGTTCAGCTCCAGCAGCAGGTGTCCTAAGGGGCAGCACAGGCTTGCCAACCTATCTTCGGCATCTAACCTTTCCCAGCACCTTTTTCCAGAAGTAACTGTGGCAGAAAGGTTAAGCATGCCTAAATAATTACCTCTGCTGCTGGCATGGGAAGGTGAGAGGTAAACCTGATCCTGGCACCAACTCTCTAGTGCACTTCTCATTATTTGAACAAATAAGGCTGACTTCAAGTGTTTAGACATGACACATTTACTGGCTTTGGTGACTCCTAGTGAAGCAGGTTAAGGAACAGTAAGCCACACAACCCTGCCCGCAATTACAACGAGGCATTTAACTGCTTTGGTTAACTACTTCTCCCTCTCCTCTTGCTAGTAGTCTTTCCCTACACTTTGACCTTTTCTACCACTGGTGCCATTTTCATTGTCAGCGCCTAACCTTACCTTCAGAAAGCAGGACAGGAATACCAGTGACCCCAGGCACTCTATGACCATCAGAGACAGCAGTGATGAAAGTCAGGAAATATGGGCCAGCACACAGCAGTTGTGTCCAAAAGGCAATTACCTTCTAGTTCCAGAATGAAATTAACCTGTTGAGAGAGAATCTGGGAAGGCAAACCCATATGGAAGGGGGAAAACAAGTGAAAAGACCAACTCAGAACAGCTGAAGACTGATCGTGTACTCCAGCCACAAGCTTCACAGTTGCAGCTCCTGGAGAGAAGGCAGGGACAGCTACAGGACACAGAGCCTGGCAGCATCCTCAAAAGCAGGAGTCACAGCAAGACAAGAGGTGCCAGAGAATTAGAGCTGCTCCGTGGATAACTTTGGGGACTTCTTTTCCTTCTAGATCTCAAATATTGCTACATAGAGATCACAGAAATAATGTCTCGAGGAGGTGTTTATTATAAAGAGTACTCATACAGCTCAAAAGAGGTTGGCATGTGCATTGACAGATTTTTTTGCCTGTCAGGCATTGACTGTGTTCTCAAAGATTAAAGATTTTTTTTCCCCCTCTCAGTATAACATCGAAACACTCTTTTCCTCTTATACCTCTAACTTTCTAAAACATTTATGAGGTCAAATAACCTGGCTACCAAATATTTACATTTTAGTTTGTATTCATTGTTTGAAAATCCCAATACAAATATTATTTATTACTCCTGTCCTGTAAGCAGAGAAGCTGAGACAAAGAGAGACAGCAACTTGCTACAATCACCCCACCAAGGTCAGCGCTGCAGTCAAGAGCAGAGCCCATATTCACTCACTCATGCCCTGAAACTCCTCCTTGGCCAGTGTCTAGAAAAATCATAGTAAACTATCTGGAGTCTCAAATGTAGTGAACATAGAAAATAAGACAGAGGTGTTTGTCTTTTTTTGGTTTTGTGGGGGTTTTGTTTGGTTTTTTTTAAACAAGATTTAAATTTCAGAGTGCTAGAAAGGAGGAATACCACAGCACAAGCCACAAATATAGCATATTCTACTGATTTCAAGAGCTTTAAAATCAGGTAGTTTCATACACAGCATTAAATCACCCAGAATAACTATGTCACTTTTGCACAGGGCAGGTTTGATACCCCAAGAAATAAAAGCCCTCCCTGCAGTGACAAAACAGCCATTGCACAGTGTTAGTCAAAATTTCATGCACCTCAACCATGACTAGTGAAATCCTGTGGGGCGAGGGCACAGTTCATCCTTTGTACAGAAGACATCACTGGCTTCTCTGCCAGGAAATGATGGGAGGCTGCAGACCCTGTCTATTAAGAGAAACATGCAATGGACTCATCATTTCCCATAGGCTATGAATGCCTCGCAACTTGTGACTTGACTTAGAAGAGAAGTTTCTAGCTCTGTTTTTCACTGCCTTGGCAACCTCATTTCCTTACTATGATTCAGTTTTGTTTGCCAAAAGGAGGCTGGTCATTCGTTGTCTCATCATACTGAGCTGCCTTGATATGATTAACTTCTTTTTTTTAAGCCTCATTTCTCCCTCCATAACATGTTTGCAAACTGTTATTTATCATCTCCTAAAACTGAAAGGAGGGATGTCTTGAGTTACTTCTCTATTGCATTTCCCAAAATAACATTAAAACAAGTTTTTAAACACTGCAAGGAAAATGGGGAAGGAGAAAACTTTTTATTTGATGGCAAATTCTAATTGTGATTGTATGATTTTGCTCTGTAGAAGAGAGAGTAGGACTGAGGGGAGAGGTGTTAAAATTATTTGGGTTTGTCTGATTCTCCCTGAAAACTATTAGCAAAATCAGCATCAAGAATTTCCTTTTTTAAAAAACTCAGAAGTTTCAGGCATCAAGTTCATACTCAGTTGTGTAAAAAGGAAATTAATTTTAAAGCAGTGTAAAGATCAATATATTTTAAATGAGAATCATGAAGTTATATTCAGGACAAGCAGATCTCTTGAACCAAAATCTGTTTGCTTTCATAGCAGTACTAATTTTCACAGACTGAGACATACTCTTAACGGTACAGGAGTTAATCAGACTTCATCTGCCTAAATTTATTGTCTTGTTCTCCATGATATCTTCTTAATTGGAAGACTAATTCACCTGACAGCCAGTAATGACACAATAACATTATTCATACTCCTCTGTGAAGTTATATGCTTGTAAAAGATCGAAGACAGGACAGTAAAGCAACCTCTTATGTAATGTACACTGTAAAACCCACACAAGGTGTTTATAAAACATTGGAACTTAAACCCCTCTAAGAGATTTACATCTGACCTTATTATTCCCTCTAAAACAAATTCAATGGGCTTTTACATTCAGGACTAGATAGTTCTTTCCAAGTAATTTTCTTTTAAAAATCTCAAAACACCACAATGTGGGGGGAGAAAAAAAAAAAAAAGTAGGGTTGCAGCCTGCACACCAAACATTCAAACATTGAAGACCAAAAAGACAGATCAAGCTCTGAAAAATTAAAGGAAATGTAGGTGATGTGACTACCACATAAAGTAGGCTTGCAGGTTTTAAGTCTACCTTATAAGTTTTGTCAGTATGCTCAATGTTATTCTTATAGAAGAACAGAAATTTTGCTCAACAGGAACTGTGCTAAGAAGGACTTGAAGAAATTATCCTCTTGAACTGCAATACAGAGGGGAGAAGTTGTTTGTAAAAGTAAATGAATAACACTCTTAACCTTCCTTTGTCTTTTCCAAATCAGTCACAAACTGAAGTGATGAGGCAGTTTCCAGAACAATGAGAAAAGTCCTGTTCTTTCAATATACTCATCATTTTTGGTTGGTTATTTGGGAGAGTGTTTGTTGGCTCTTTGAATTTTTTTTTTCCCTCTATTTTTACAATTTCCAAGTCAAAAGAGCATTTTAGCTTAACTGTACTGCAATTCATCTAAAACCTTACCTGAGTTTAATGATAAATTCCAATCAAATAGTGAAACACTATCACTGCTTCTCAGTTTAGTACTTTACTGTACATACTAAAAAAAAAAAAAAAAATCCTGACCCAACATAATCTTCCCCTGTGTCTGATTCCCTGGACATAATCAATAAGAAAGGTTGTAAGAGGAGCAATTGCAAAGCCTTCAGATCATTATACACTCAAAGGCAGGCAGAAATCTGTGGGTTGGATTAGAGAGAGAAAACATACCACTTAACAGCCTGTATGCTTTTTTTTCCATCTCATTTTGAGCAGATGACCTGGGAGGTGTGTTAGAACTGTCTCACCTCAATCAAGCAATGCTACCAATCACTAGAGGAAGATGGGATTATATCATTAATGTCTCCAAGTGTATCTTTTCTTTGGTTATTATTTTGGACAACATTGCTAAACCAAGGAGTATTTTCCACAGGCTCACATAACACTGTTAATCTAAGGTCAAAGTAGCTAATGGAAGAATTTGCCATGAAAAGGAAGAGCTGTCTGTCCTTAGGGCAGGGACGTATCACCAGCACGAAAGGTTAGTAAAACATGAGTTCAAGAGAGCAATGAGAGCCTTGAGTTCATCTCTCATCACATTATCAGAGACAGAGAATTAATTTCTTTACATAAAAAGAGAAGCCAAAGAAGACATTCTAATACCCAGACACTACAATTACAATATGATAACTGACAAACACGATGGTGTGCTTTGACAAGACGACAAATATCTATTGACTGTTATTTAAAATATCAGCTTGAAGTTCTTCAGAATTATCTTTAGATATCAAATTGACTTTTCAGAGATATGAGAAAAATGGACAAAATTCCTTCATGCTGAGTTCCAAAGTCCACCTGATTGGCTCCTCCATAACCAGGTGAAAACTAGCTAAAACTAAAAACCTTAAGAGGCTGAAGAAAGTCCTTTGAGGACATGCTGCAGTCTCTAAGGCTGGCTCGCTACTCACTTGGCCAATTGCAAAGTAGCAGTGGACACTTAACTTATTCAGAAGGGAACATCATGTTCCCTTAATTGCTTTAGCCATGGAAGTGTGAGGGGAAAAAAGGCAGGCAATAAGAGCAATACTACTTTTCAAAGATGTTGTTGACCCCAGTTACTGTTGGAATCTAGGATTAACTTTAGGTAAGGGTTACTGACAGAGGGAGAAAAGGTGGGAGAAGAAAAATCAATCCCATGTTCCAAAAGCTCCACACAGAGGCTGTAACTAGAAGTGGATTGCTTGGAGTTTCTGCAGTAGTCATTAACAGTTAATTTCTAGAACAGATAACAAGGAAAGCTCTCACTGAGGTCTAGTGAGTGGGCATTATCCACCTGGGAGATGAATCATCATTTACAGAACTCAAGTGCACTTAATAAGAACAAGCTCATTCTAATAATGCAATCTGACAGGCTGACATTCCCTCTCGCTGACTTCTGAGGTCACCCAGTGAGTTTTTACATAACCAGAATTTTTTCCTCCATAGTTTACTAACATATTGGGTGCTAAACCTCTGTCACAAACTGAAGTCTTCTATTAGTGTACCTGAATTATACCAAAACTGCTAAGGCACCAAAATATGTAGAAGAAACTTCAGAAAACAGATGGTCCAAGAAACATTTTTTTCAGTGAAAGCATCCTAGTTGTAAACTAGGTAAAGACAAGGCAGCATCAAGAGCCACTGCCCAGTTAGAGATTTCCAGATTCTGTTGTATGCCACACTTGCAACCAGAAACAAACATACAACTTTAATATGATTGTCTAGGATTATTTTCAGTAATTCACTCATCTGCAGATTATTTAAGCAGTTTGACTTCCAGAATGCCTTAAAATTAAACACACAAACTAGGGGAGAAAACATCACGATGACAAGCAAAATGCAACTGCACTGCAGCTAAGCCTAAATTTTATTAAGTATCCAAAAGAATTTTAAAAGTTTGAGATGTAACTAGCTGCAGCTATCTGTAGTATGCCAGTGATTCTGCAAGCAAAAAAACCAAACACAAACATACATACATTTCAGAGAGTCAAACATGCAAAAGAATGGAGGAATCCTCTTTATAGATGTGTGTAAGGTATGTATAATGTATATAGGAGAGAGTAAAGAGAATGACTAAAATGCCACCAGAGCAAAAAAATGTTTTGGAGGCTTTGCTGAGTAATTTACTCACAGTGAGTTAACACTACTCAGAAAATCTGAAGCTAACATATGAGCATTTCAGTCTGGAGCACTTCAGTCTCTTAATGATCTTGCATAACTCTTGAAGTCAGTGGCAAGTTAGGATATTTGACACATGTTGAAGAACTCAGAGCAGCACAAACCCACTGACACATACATGGGTAAGCATTTTAAAAATCAGTAATATTGTGTTAATAAAAAGACTGAATATTTTCTAAAAGGAGGAAGAGACACTACCAGGCTCTTCAACAAATCCCTACCTTTCTGACCTGAGTTTCTTTTCTTTTGGACAATATCATTTTATGATGTTGTGAAGGCTGGAGGCTAGATGGAGTCTATAGCTTTCCTGTGGGATTTTAGGCCAAACAGCAACCTGAAACTCAATCTGGCAACATAAATGTTGTCATTTTAAAAACAAAACAATAGGGGAAAAAAGTCAAAACCTGTAAAAGACAGAATAAACCTTTCTGCAACAAAACAAATAACATCAGCCTTCCATTATTTATAAGTGACACAGCATCAAGTAAACTGTTTCACACTGCTCAAAATTAATTTCACGCTGAATAACCTGACTAAATGTTTCATGTCAAAAAATAATCTTCATGAAAGACACTGTCTGATCCACTCCACTTTATCAAACTTGCAATGAAAAAAATTATCATTCCTTGAAAAGTAGTTTTTCCATTTGAAATACTTGCATACTGTTATTGGATGACCATTAAATAACTTACAATACCTTAATTGACAGGAACAAAGTCATTAGATATCTTCTGCATATTGGATGAAAGCTCAACAGTGGATTGCACTAATCTGAGCAGAGAACCTGGGATAGATGAGCAAAGTTAGCTTAAAAACCACTCTTATTCTCCACTTCTACTCTTTGGCACCTCACGTCATCATCCCCCATATTCCACCATCCCAGCTCCAGCTCTAAACACTTTTCTTCCAGAAAAACAACCCACAGTTTTATGCAAGACAGCTAAACAGGATCTTGTGTATATTTAGCAACATGCCGGTATCTTCTCCCTGAATTTGGGCTACAACAAACTTCCTGTTTTTGAAAACCCAACACATGAACCTTCATAAATTCAGCCTGATTTGTCCAATCTCATATTTTCCAAAGTCCAATCTCATATTTTCCAAAGACTAATTTATGGAAGTGCCACAATGGAGTGTATTTAGTCTCTTGAGAAGCTTCTACCTACCCTTTAAACTGGAGCAGTTCACTCATTTTACTTGGTGGATTTCTCCACTTTCATTCAATTTATTAGTCCTTCATAAAGTCCCATCTTCTGGACCACGCTGGGATACTGAACACATCACCATAAGCCCTACAGTGCTGTAGGAGTCAACACAGAAAAAAATCACAACACACATCTCCAACAGGCTGAGGAAATCCTGATGGCCATGAAGAAAACTGGATAGGGACAGGCTGGTATTTTCCCTCCACAGATCTGGCCATTCTCAGCATTACATCTGTTTGAAAGCACTTGTGATGTTTTCCTCTCTGGAGCTTATTCCTCTTGAATTTGGGATAGAAGAATTTAGAAGTAACTTGAAAGTATTCTAGGGTCAAGCAGGCCTTGATTCATTCTTAGGCACTTGAAAGAAAATAAATACAACAACCACACCCAAAAAAAAAACCAAAAAACAACCCAACTCCCCATGTTTCCCTAAACTTCCTTAGAAAACAGTATTTATAAATCAAAGCTTTTCTAGCAGTCATATGATTTTGTGCCCAAGCACAAATCAGATTTCCACTTAAAAACTGGTTCACAGAGTGACCCTTGCTGTAATGAGGCTCTTGCACATTATAAACACTGTGAGTGTATGACAGATGCTCTGGAATCCACACAAGGCACTTACTAGTAGAACCTAAGATACTCATGATAAATATCAATTAACTTAAGAGGAGGAAAGGGGTTTTTTTGTTTGGGTTTTGTTTTTATAATCTACTACCACTTCTACACTTACTGGAGTGTCTTTAAGATAATCATCCTTAAGGATTGGGGATCCCAAATATGCCTTTGGTCTGAAGCTATCAAAGAAGACTTTAGAAGTCACTCAGTTTTCAAGGTTTCCTGTACAATTTGAGACCAGATCAGCTTTTTCAGACTGCTGATAAATTACCACCTCTCTGAATAGCAAAGACTGCTAGCTTGTGAAGTTTATTTTTAACTGATAGTTAACTTTAACTCACAGTTATATTTTAATTTATAGTTACTTAAAATTTAATTACAGTCATGTCACTCAAATCTTTGTACAGGCTTTCTTTTTTAATGGTAGACATAAATCTGGAAAATAAATTAAGTGCCACTGACTGCTACAGAGTTACACATCAAATTAATGAAATCACTCAGGAATACACAGGTAATATAGGCATAAACAAGATTATATCCAACAAGTGGGGCAGATGCACAGGCAAGCCTGTCATGCAGCCTTGAGAGAAGCTGGGGGTACATGATGAAAGACAGTTATCTACTTACAGCTATCTACTTCAAGGAAGCAGCAGCATGCACACAGGCTTCAGCTATTCACCCACAGCTCAGTAAATCTGCAGCACTTGCTGGGGCAGTTCTCTCCTAGTTTTTCAGGAAGTTCTTTTGACAGCTTACCAGGCTTGATCTGTGTTCTCTCTTCTTATGGCCTATTGTATAAATTACAGATCATGTACCTACTGGGCATATGCTGCTCTGTGTGCAGTGGTACTTTGAGGCTGTGTGTTGGGAACAGTGCATTACTCTCCAAGGCTGTCTAGAGCCCTTTCATTGTGTTTACTCCCCTTTTGTGGCTGCCATTTACAGCCCAAGTTTGGACACACTAACTTCCCAACCCCACTAATTACAGGCTAAGATTGCCAACCTGTATCTTAACTGAGAAGTCTTGAAGTAATCCCAAAACCTGCAGTGCAGCAAGATTGTGATTCTGTGAGGAAAAAAAAAAAATAATCTTTTCTTCAGGTCTGCACTGATCCAATTCAGAAGTTATGGGAACATATACTGAATTTCAAGATATATATTTCTGGAGATGCTGGTTTCTGAATAAAATGTAATGCAGCCATTCTGTCCTCTTCCTATGACCAAGGGTCTCTTTTCTGAAGACCAGGAATATTAACCCCAATGCCCTAACCCAATCCTGAAACAGATATTGCAGCTAATTTCTGACTGTAAATAGCCTGTCCATTTTCAATGTGATGGGCTGTTGTTTTTTTCCCCTCCTAAAAGTGTTCTGCAGTCCTACTGCTCTCTGTTAGACAGCTTCTGAGTTTCACTGCTGAGGTGCTACATGTCAGGGGTGGATGAAGTGATCCTTTTATATCAATTAGCAATTACTGTAAAGTGCTTTGGGGTGAAATGCCACAAAGGATTAGAACTTCAAGGGAAGAATAAGCAGCAGGAGCACATGAACTCATAAATGGCATAGATCCTATTTTATGTAAATTGCCCTGGTAATAAAGAATGAGCAAAAGGTCAGATAAATACAGAAAATGACATATAAGCAGAGTAGTCTCTAAATAGAATGTTTTTTCTGGTTTTCCCAGGCACCACTGTGTCTCCAGGCCAATAGCTCCCTCATCTGAGCATCTGTAATATTCAGTAATGAAATATTTTTCACTTTTACCACCCTGTGAGCTAATTTCATTCCAAGTTAACATAGTGTGATCTCATAAAGACTCAAAATATTCCCTAGATTTGCTAACCAACCAAAAACTAAAACCAAACAAATCTCTTTTCCCAAGAGATGAACACATACTCTCCACACACACATCTAATTCCAGGAAGATCACTATTCCTGGCACAATTTTATGCACAATTAATGAATCTAGGCAGTTCAAAGACCAGTTCTAAACTACATATAAAGGCTGGAACACATCAATACCTGTATGAGCAGCCTTGAAATCTGAGATGTTACAATTCCATTCCAAAGAAAACTCATTTCCCATTTGTGCATTTTCAGACTATAATAAACAATCCTGCATTAGCTTTAAAAGATGTATTATAGTGCTTTCCCTAAAACATGTAAAAAGACAATGAGAAAATTATTAATCCTTGATAAAAGCAATACATTTGTTTTACTGTCAATACATCAAATCTACATTTCATTAAATAGCAGCCAAAAGCTGAAGTGAAAAACCACATGCTCTTCACATGGGGAGTTTAAAAGCCATGGAAAAGAAGGATCAGCTACCCAAATCTCAGCTAGGGGAAGGAAAAACAAAATATAACCAACAAGACACAGCAAGTTGGGTTTGATTCTGAATTCTTCTACTAGAAACCCACTCACTATTCTAAATAAATGTAACATATCCTATATAGTCAGCAACGTGGCTTTTTACAGCACCAACAGTTCGTGTCTTAGCTCTTTCAGTTTATCTTTTCCCTTTATACAGCTCCTCACTCCACATCGAGAAAGACCTATGAAGAGCAAATTACACACAGTACTTAGTGGGACATTCAACATGCCCCAAGCATGCAACAAAATGCTTCATTAATAGCATTTTTCTACAGTTTTATTTAATTCTTTCATAGCACTTTCAGAGGAGTAAACATGACAGTAAACAAAATACACCACACTCTGTAAAACAAACTCATTTTCTTTGCATTTCAAAGTAAGATTTAAAAATGGCCTAATGCCACCTGTCCTATTTAGTGTGCTTTTCAGATGGTGCATATATGCAATTTCTACATCATTAACTCATCTTCCTATGTTTCCAAATGTTTTGCAGTTCTGCTGGGTAAGCATTAGTTCCTTTGTGGTGTTAAAAATACTACCTTTTATACATGGGATATTTTACTTGCTCAGTTATTTAATGCACAGCTACCGTGGCTGAAAGAATAAAAAACAACTTAGCACATGAAAAAAAGGATCACAAAACTGTTTCTCTCATGGAGTCAAATTTACCTTTTTTAGATGAGTAGGTTAAAGTTTTACCTAAAAAAATGCAAGTCTACTTCTTTTAATCCATGGTATGTTCTATTTCATTCAACACGACTAGGCAATTACAACGTGGCTTTGTACTGCTCTGTATACACATGAAAAGCATGTGAGAGCCCCTGCACTCAGCACTGGTTAGCCCACACCTTGTGTACTGTGCCACTCAATTTAAGAAAGGTGTTGAGGTGCTTAATCCTGTCCAGAGAAGTCTGGTGAGGGGCCTGGAGCATAGCCATAGGAGAAGAGGCTAAGGGAGCTGGAGGCGTGCAGCCTGGAGCAGAGCAGGCTCAGGGCAGACCTCATTACTCTCTACAACTACCTGCAAGGAGGTTGTAACCAGGCAGCAGTTGGTCTCTTCTCCCAGGCACCCAGTGACAGAACAAGAAGACACAGCCTCAAATTGCACCAGGGCAAGTTTAGGCTGGATGTTAGGAAGAAGTTCTTCATGGAAAGAGTAATTGGTGTTGGAATGGGCTGTCCAGGGAGGTGGAGTAGTTACCAATCCCGGAGGTGTTTAAAAGGAGATTGTATGAGGCACTTAGTGCCATGGCTTAGTTAATTAGAAGAGTTAAGTGATAGATTAGACTCAATGATCTTAGAGGTCTTTTCCAACCTGGTAAATTCTGTGATTCAACAGGAATGGATGAAAAGGCAGAGGGTAAAAAACAGAGGTCACAAATGAGAAAGTTCTCTCCTTTAGCAAAAGATTGCTCTAAGAGTCAAAAGAGAGTTCTGTCACAGACTGACTGTATTGCCATCTATTTGGAAATAAGAAACTAGTCTTTCTCTGCTTTTTCTTACCTATAAAGCAAGTAAGTCTTCTCTCTGACCTCACAGAGATGTTATGATGTGTCATTTGTTAATACTTTCAGGGCATTGCTGGCTGCACACACCTGTATAGAAGGGAACCACCACTGGATGTGATAGAACACTTCTGCAGTCTTTTACAGACAGTATCTCTCATTTTGAAAAGGAAAAAAAAAAAAATCTGGAGACTAGATACTTCAGACTGCTGGCCAGTGGTTAACATTGACTTGAGATGAAACTTGTTGAATGCTGAAGAAATGCTAGAGGAAAACATTACCACTGCATTGGGTACTGAGAAACATTGGCAGTAAGGCATGAAATGACCATTCCCAGTCACTGATGCTGTTGCCCAGGTCTGCCCTCTACATCTCTCAGCTTGCTTCTTGTGCTGGTTTAAGGCTAATTGGAATATTTTAATAGAGAAAATTATATTATAGGCTGTGAAAGGAAAACAATGGTGATGTCTACTTCACTCATAGGCTTGCTGTTATGCTTAAGAAAGAACCCAAAACAAAAGATAAGGCAGTTGGGCTGGTCACGGGCTCTGGGATACACTGTCTGGGGCTATCCTGCAACTTCTGGCTTCTCCTCTCCGACAAATTAATTTCACTAATCACTTTTCTTCTAACTCCTCCTCTGGCCGATCCTCAAAACCTTGGGGTAAGGTATAGGGGTGGGGAGAAGGTGGAAGGGTGGTTGGGAGCCCCTCCTGGGGTCTCTGATTTCTGGGAGGGGTGTTGTGTTTCTGTATTACCTTTACCTTGTATATTTCTGTAAATATTCCTGTATATAGTGTATATATCTGCTTGTACATTGTGCTGAGCTGTAAATAGAGCTTCATCTAAACTTCCAACCGACTGAGTTCTAGTCTGGGTCATCTTACAAAGTGTGGGGGGGGAGTAACTCCCAAACCCACATCACTTCTTCCTCAAATCTACTCAAACCCAAAGGCAATATACTTCCCTAGAAAAGAAGCCCAGGGAGAAAAAAAGCAAAACACCTTTCAGTCTGCTCTAATCTGTCTCCCACAGATCACTTCAGCAATGATTTTCAGTTCCAACACCTTGAAATTATTTAAATATATCTTAAACAGATATAGAAATACATAACACCAAATAAATGCATAGACTGAGGAGTATAAATGTATATTTTATAAACAGAAGTCTGGCCTCAAAAGCTATTTATTCCTCTAGATATTTTCCCTCAGGATTCCTGTCATCAGCTATTCCACTTACTTTTTTCTTCTCCTGTTTCCTAGTCTGGTAAAGTTAGAAGGCATGGTAACAGTAAAAACATCAAAGATTCATTAGGAATATTTTATACATTTTTAAAGTCTATTATTTTTTTTTTTAATAAGTCAACTCAAACCAATCTAGCTGATCCAGGGGAAAGGCAGGAGCTTTACTCTGCTTTGCCAACACGGGCACCTAAAGGCACAGAAAGGTACAGGCAGTGCTGTGCAGGGACACCGTCCTCAAGAGGGCTAATCAGCGTGGCGAGATTGGCATTCTGACATGACTGCTCTGCCCGAGGGATCCAAACTGATTTCTTTTCTAGACAGTCAAACTACATTTGTGTGTAGCCCAAATCAAGATGACCTGGTTTGCTTTAGCTCAGTTTGCTCGGTCGCTATGTGACAGTCAGATGTCTGTCAGACAGACAGCCAGGTTTGCTCTCAAACCGCCAAGATGTTTTTCTGCTCCCTCAGTTTGGGGGAGGTCTGCTACCTTCTTGTGTTTGTAGTTGGTATTCTGTATCTCATATTTGAAAGTTATCAATGTAGGAATTCATTCTTTATTATAATTATCTCTCTTCCCTTCTTACCAATATATTACTTCAGGTTCTAAAGTCTATAACATTCCGAAATGGCAAGTTTTAGTTTTGAGAGCTCAAAACAGTAACTCAGACTGGTTTGTTGCGGGTTTTGGTTGGCTTTTGGTTTGTTTTTAGTTGTTTGTTGGTTGAGGTTTGGGTTTTGGTTTTTTTTTTTTGGGG
>WBNM01026117.1:186180-211865 GCA_013399055.1 Ramphastos sulfuratus
CCACACCCAGAAACATCCAGCACACCACACCCAGAAACATCCAGCACACCACACCCAGAAACATCCAGCACACCACACCCAGAAACATACAGCACACCACACCCAGAAACATACAGCACACGTAGCAAGTTATGGAATTCATTATTGGTCCAAGGAATTGCAGTCACAAAAATACTGGCGGTTGCGGTGTTTTTAAAAGTAGAATGTCTGCCATTGTGCATTCAAAAGTCATTTGAAGTTATTAAAAATAAAACAACGAGAAAACCCCACACCACTGCAGAGCAACCATCCAACAAAGAGTGATTGGCATTGGAATGGGCTGCCCGTGGAGGTGGTGGAGTCACCATCCCTGGAGGTGTTTAAAAGGAGACTGAATGAGGCACTTAGTGCCATGGGTTAGTTAATTGGTGTTGATAGGTTGGACGCTCTCTTTCAGGTGCTCTCTGAAGAAACAGAAACAGTATAGACATAGCCAATGCTTTATTGTGTCTTCTTTAATAAGATCTACTTTCATCTGTGTGCACATACTGCAATTAGGTCTGACTTGGCAGACCCAGGCTAAGCTCTCAACATCTGACTTTTTGTTATTTAAATGTAAATTGGATTAGGCTCTTGGGCCTTGCTTTCTCAATGCTAGTATGACCAAAATGCTTACCTGGAACGGCAACCTGAAGTTTAATTACCTCTGTAGGCTTATACCAATTTACACCAGTAGAGAATTTTCTTTCACTTTTCATTTTTTCCTTAAATGCCACTCAAGAGCATTCAGATTCCAAACTGACCTTTATCTGTACACTAATAGTTTTTCTTATCAGCAACAAAAATCACTACATCTTCCACGCAGCTGATCTGTCACTGTGTTTGGAATAATCTTTTACCCTAACATTTGGTGCTGACTATTAATAAATTAAGAACTAACAGCAAAATAATTACCCTTTCACCTAGGAAAACACTGGTGGCCACCACAGAATGCTCCCTCGGTGACACAGTGTTTTGCCCTGTGTAATTGATGCAAATGTGTAACAGGAAACTGCTCTGTCCTCTGCTCTAGCTGTCACTTTCACACACATACAATTTGTCTCCATATTAGGGCAGATGCAAGGGTCTGCTGCAAGGGGCTTTTGTTTGTTTATTAGAAACAACTATTTTTAATCTCAAACTGCTCCTTTACTGTGACAAGAAAGATAAACTTTTTTTTTTTCCAACCTCCAGAAGGCAACAGATAGCGGTGGTGTGTGACACTATCTCACATTTCACTTCCAGATAAATTTGAAACTTCCAACAAAAGCCAAAAGTATTTATTTCCAGCTTGTATATATAAGGTGTGTGACTGAAAACTGGCAAAACCTTCTTATCTGTTAGCAGCAAATGCATCATAAATTATGGTGCATAGAAAAATTCAGCATTTCACCTTGCATAAGCATATAATTCATAGAATACTGCAGATGAAGGAGCAGAGATCTCTCTTCTCCACTACCAATAAATTAACCTCGGACTTTGTTTTATTCATCTGCCAGCACAGTGGTGAACTGAGGTGTTGCAGGCGCCATTGTGATGAACTAAGGAAATGCTAAGGTCTGTTGCTTTACCTCATCAATCTGGAACCCGAATGGAGCTTTCCCTGAAGGTTGCCTCCAAACGCATTCCTGAGGAGCACTGACTGGTGACCAGAGCCGCTGGCTGGAAAGAAAACAAGTTGTGCAGCACAGTAACAGTGTCAGCAGCTCTTCACCAAGACATGTTACCTATTTAAGAAGGTTTTTTTCCACCAGAACTGAGTAAGGGACTGACCTGTCCTTGCAGCACATAAAAACCTCTGAAAGTGTTGGGGTTGTCCGGGGCTTGTGGTGGTGGTTTGGGTTTTGTTGTTTGTTTTGGTTTTGCTTTTTTGTTTTGTTTTGGGTGTTTTTTGGGTTGTTGTTGGGTTTTTGTGTGTGTGTGTGTGTGTGTTTGTTTGGTTTTTTGGATGGTGGTGGTGGGTTTTGAGTTGTTTCATTTGAGTTTTAATTAACTCTGTAGTATTTTCGCATAGTAGTTTTCTCCCCTCCGCAGAGTTCAGGTGTCAAGCACCAGGCTATACACAGAGCAATGCAACCACCAAAGCTGTCTGCTTACTTTCTTAACATATGCAATAGAAAGGAAAGTGCCATGAAAGGATATTCCTTCTGTAGCATTTAAGGCACCCTGTGGAGTTAATTAGTACATAGGGACCTCATTCTCAGCCCAGGAAGTATGTTCCTGCTTCACTTTCTCCTTCCACAGCCTAGAAATAGCAACACTTGTCCTTTTTTTTTTCTTAAAAAAAAAAAACCTGGTAAAACTTCTAGTAAGAAAAGACAGACATTAAAGGATAAATGTCACTATAAGGAATTTTTTTTTACTGACAAGAAGATTTAGCTATCTACAACAGAGGCTAATAACAACAAACACTATTTACAAAGGATAAATTAAACTATTATAAACTGTCACTGAATTATCTAATTGGCATTTTCTCTTTTCCAAATGCACTCCAGATTAAGTATGTATTCACAAAGGCTCCTAAGTCTTCAGACTATTTATAACTCTGCTAAACATTGAAATAATGTATTTACATCAGGATTAATCATCACTATAATTTAATTAGCATTTGACAAGAATTGATTTGGCAGAACTTTTTCCCTTAAAAATAGGAAATGGCCATAAACCAGGGGAATGGCCATAAACTAAATACACTGTTTTTTTCTCTCCATCTGCTTCTGGTAAGATGCATTCTTCAACCACTAATTCAGTCAAGATCTCGGCTTCATTTATCCAGTTAATTAGAGTCAGATGCTGACAACATCAAGATTATAAATCAAATCTGAGTATGCAGGCAAAAAGGAAGCTGCTGCTAACACCAGTGTACATGTTTTGATTTCTTACAGACCTACATATGAAAGAAGAGGATAAACTAGTAGCACTTTGGGAGCAGAATTAAAATTCAATCCCAGAAAAGATATGCCTAGAAGTTATATACTAAAGCAGTAACCTTGTAAACACAGACTCAAAAGCCAGGGTTAGACACTCATACTACTGCCCAACTGCAAAGTAAACTGAAGTTGAGTGTTCTACTTTTAGGGCACTGGCTCCATCCAGCTGGTAGGATAGATGCAAGCAGTCATTTTCCAGCTCCTTCAGTTAGATCTCAAAAGACAGTGCTGTTGACCCCCATATGTTGTCAGAGAGCCTGGTAAGCCAGCCACACACCAGGAGCTCCTAGAGCTGTTAAATTCTTCTCCATCAGCCCTAAGTGCCCCACATTAGTGAAGAGGGACCTGTTTAGGGCATGCAGAAACATGCAGTTCTAGTATCTGCAAATACTCAAAATCGAAAGGGGTATTCAGTCTAGATATAACTGGAATAAAGCTGCATGAGTGCTGGGGCTTTCAAGATCACACCTTTGTTCTTGAGAACCTGTGCACTTGAACATTTTGAGAGGGTAATAAGCCTCAAAACTGAAACAAAGAAATGTTGTAGTATACAGCTTTCTCCCAGTAAAACCAAAAGCAGAGAAAGCTTCCCTTAATTCTAAAGCATAGAACAAATTATTTCGGAGCGTAAAGCTCAAGAGAACCCTTGGGATTTCTGCTGAAACCACATAATAATGTCAAGTATCAGTTCTAAAATGATATATATGCACAAAGTATACACATTGTTTCAGGACATATAGACTCCTGGTTCATTCAGTCCAGCCTCAAGCCACCTAAATGTTTTCCTGAATCTTTGATAGTATTGCATAACTGAGACTGTATTTCTTCTCACTCCACTCTAGAAACAGCCAGTTATACCCCAGTTAGCTGAAATCCATAGGCAAAAGTGATTTTTTTTTTCAATTTCTTTTTTTCAAGCATCAAGGGCCTCATTTCAATCCTTCCTAAACTTGACAAAAAATCCTCTGACCATGAAAAGCTGCACTACACAATGGCATTCCTCAGCTGGCATTCTCAGTGTATCCTTCCTCAAGGTCTGATAAGTTTGCCACATTTCAAGTCACACAGTGTGGCCTCGGCAGCATTCACTTACCATAATGTGAGTCATTTTCCTTTTACAGACTAACAGCCCATTATAACAAGTAGAGGAGCCAAACACTAGTTCTGGGACTCACTGTCAGCACTTTTGTCTTCTGAGCATCAAACCCAGAAGTTTCAAAGACTCCCCTAACTACAGAGCATTTCCAAATACTAACACTTAGCAGATCACGAAGATCACAGCAAAAGGTTTTTTACTTCACTGTTTTAACCACATGTGAGTAGCTCAAAGAGATTATGTTGGACACCCAGAAAGAAATAGTAAGCTTGTGCAAAACTGACATGGCTCCAAACAGCCAAAGAAGCAAAAAGCAGATTTATACAGGAAATTATATTTTCTTTCTAAGTGCCTCAATTCCACACTAATACCATGTGGCACTCCTATCCCATCTTTCTCTAGATTCCTGTTGACAGCAATTCACTGCCTTTACTTAGAGGAACTTTAACAAACTCTGACAGAAACATCTTGACAACAAAGATGAAAAACTCTCAATTCGTTCTGGCAGGCACCACAGACATCAGTTGTTCAGGTGCAGGACTTGAACAGCTCAAGCAAGAGAATGAAAACAGCAGCCAAGGTGAGGAACATAGTCAAGAGCAGGTCAGGCAGGCATGATTGCCTTGGAGGTAGCCACATTGGATCCAGCATGGTAAGACAACCAAAGACCAATCTGTCCAAAGGGAAAATAATCAGAGTAAACTACAAATGTTGCCTTGTTGGTAAGCCCATGGCTCCACAGAAAGTACCCAGCTTTGGACAGAGTGGACATAAACATACAGATGTATGTTAATGAATCTTCTTCTCCTGGAAAAGCCCATGACAATTGTAGCAGGCAAGTGTCCTCCCACACCATGAGCTAGTGGGATTGTCCTGAACTCTGGATGAGATACAGCTTATGGACAGGTCACACAATCACAGTTCCAAACTGAGGCCTGTTGCCTCAGTATTGCCTCAGTCTTCAAGGCAATAATCACAAAACATTAGTATAAATAGATAGCCCCAGTCAGTCCTCAGCACACCAGTTCATTTCACTCCACTGGTTACACCCAGAGCTGAGAGAAAGCCTTACACTTAACTCATGTTTCCAAAACCATCTTTTTTTCCAAGCTTTGATAGTAAACAAATGCTTTCAGTTACAAGAGCAAAGACCACAAATTATTTATCCTCAGCGTATTCTTAGCATTAAACCACAGTGGATGTTTCCACCAACGACCTCAAGTTACTTGGGGGTTTCACTTGACTACAATGTTACACCAGCCAAGATGAAGAAACAGGGTAAACTCTATTAAAAATTCTTATCCTCTTGCTGCAGCTATTTAATTTGTCCCAGGTATTGCTAGTGAAGTGAATTATCAGATTTATGGAATCTGAGTTTATACTCTTATTGTCAAATAAGGACTGCTGCACACTGAGCCATCAGTTACACTCCAAATGGGAGAGTGTTTCCATACAAATACTGCTCAAATGTACAAATTCTCAATCTGGACATCATTTTTTAACCTCTCAGGTATATATAAAACTTCTTATGAAAGCATTTGAAAGTTCTATATGTTTGCTCCAAAAGCCTCACTCCTCCTTAAACTAGCATTTCATTCACCATAATATTTGACAATTCACTTAGACCTCAAGGTTTTTCATTTTTTAATATAACCTGCATCTTATTTTTTTTTCCTCAGAGTACCAACCTAAGCTATGAAACAATGTTCATTTCAAGCCAACAAATGATCTCATTTCACACACACATTCTCTGTCTGGGTCCAAGTCCCTACAAGGCAAGTACACAATGAGATTTCCTGCAACAGAAAACCTCTGAAATTAGTCAGGCTGACAAGAAACTCAGATTAGACTTGGCAAAATATTCAGAGACGCAGTCAAATTGGTTGTTTCTGATTTCTAGTGACACCTGAAGTCACGTTTGAGCCACTCCACTTCTATGGATCACAATCCCAGTGATGCAAACTGCTCTTTCTTCTCCAGACCCATTCCCTCCCACAGCACCACAAATATGCAAGGCAACAACTGGTCTGCAGCAAACAAGTCCTTACCAAGATGTTGTATGACATGTAAAACAGCACTGTTACATAAATACTCAGCAACATCACAAGATCCACACACTGACAAAAAGACTGCTGTGACCATAATTGTCCCAAAAATCACAAGAGAAAAACTTCATGCTTACCAAACAGAGCAGTGCTGCTTAAAAAAAAAAACAAAACAAACAAACAAACAAACAAAAAAAACCCAAGAGACATCATGCAAACCAAAATAAATCCTCTGTGAGAAAGCAGAGGTCAGCCTTAGATGCTGACTTAGACACATGGCAGTTCTCTATAGGATGTAAACCTAAACATCATGAAAGGAAGTGCCCAGCAAGCATATCAATATAAAGTTAGTACTCAACAATGCATAGGAAACATTCATATACAACTGACAGAGTTTTGACAAACATGAAAACAATTCAGTTACAGTTACAGTGTGGATTTTAGCCTGACAGGGACAAGTTAGAAATACCTGCAGGCCCACTGAAAACAGGCTGGACTTACAACTCACTGCATTTTGGTTTTATATCCTTATTTTAATTAGGAAGGTTTAGTTTGCAAAACTTCTGTCACTGCATGTTACCTTTTTGGGGGTGGGAAATTGACGCAGTTATGAATTTGCGGATAGTTCCTCTTTTTGCTTATTGTTATCTTCTTCTGTGCTCTTACACTTCAACTTCTTTTTATTTAAACTTGCATTGCCTAGGACAGGAAAGAAGATAAAATCACCAAATTCCAGAATCCTCAAATGTAGCGTTTCCATAGACTCTCACAGGAAACTGAGACAGAAGACGCCTATTGACTGCTACAACTTGTTTGGAGTAGGTTCGCTTCATTTTCCTATGCCTTCGTTGCTTTTCCGAGTGAACACAAGAGGGCACAGCTCTTGTGCAATTTCACACAGTAGTTGCATTCAGCATATACCAAACTAAAGGTCACTCCTTCCTACAAGAAAATCATCCCCCTGTGGAAACCTCTCACGTCAAAATGAGCCCCAAACATTTTCATTACCTATAATTTCAGCTACTACGTGAAAACTGAAGTGCTATAAGTGAAATAACGTAAGATAACCACATAATAAATCAGGACTTCAAAAAGCAATGTGTAGAGTGCACAAGTTAAAAATACCTATTTCAGGAAATCTAACACTGATTTAACTAACATCTGAGGATCCTGAATATAAAACACCATGGAAAAGGAAATACAGAATGACTCAGGAAAAGGGTCAGCCTGATAACAGGGGGGAAACTGAGAATATAGGATCCTTCCTTGCTTGGATCCCTTGAAGCCAAGCTTATCAGTCTATTGAGTTAGAAAAACTCAATGAAACAACTTACTAGTTTCTGTACTATACAGTAGTATACCAACTATTTCACTTGAAGTTCTGTGTTCCAAGACAATCCAATCCAAAGCAATTTTTAACATTCCAGTTGTGAAATGGTGATGTTCAATAACAGAACTAGCCGTTGGTAAGTCAAAAACCCAAGAATAAGAGGTATGGTACAGGTAAGCAATACATGTCTTCAGATATGAAATGCTGTTCAGAGCTGACTGCTGACACTGCTGCTGCAGCTTCCACTCACAATTCATGCCCCTTCCACAAACCTTTTCTTCCAATGCAGAATCTAGCAGCTAGAAGACACAAGGTACTTTGCTGTCTCCTCACCCACTTCCTAGATGCTGGACTGATGAAAAATCCCAAGTAGCACCACATCACATAAGGCACCAAAATTTTCATGCAAGCATCTCCAGACACAGTCAGACAGCTCCACCATGGTGCGATATGACCACATCCTACTGCTATAAATGAGCAAAACACCTGGCTCCTAACTGCAGAGCAGCAGGACTCTCAACAGGTAGGCTGTGGCTCATGTGTGCCAGCACAACACTTGCTGTATCAGCTGCATTATTTACAGCACCAGCTCTGCCTTCAGAAGGTTCAAGCCCATGGATTCATCTGCCCAAAGAACAGAACCCGTGGTGACGCTACCAGTAACTGCAAGCAGCTTTTGCTTTTTGCACTCACTGACAATTCATATAAGCAACAAACTGCTCTGTCTTCTTGCTTTAAAAATACCTGTCTTTGTGGAGAAGGTAAAGCCTAAGGAAATCTACTGTGAACTCTGGATGTGAAAGATGCAGTCTGAAAAGCAGCTCTCAAGAAACACGCAAATGAAAATAGGGACTAACATCAACTCTACAGTGGAAATCTGCTCTTGAAAGGAATGTAAAAGATAGACATGATTGCAGCATAGATTCAATACACATTCTATAGTTTCTAAGATGCATCACAAATCTGAAAACGACTTTGGCTGAAAGATTTTTAAACTTTTTTTTTTTTTAAACATTGGTTTTTTTTAAGTGGGAACTGGGCTATGTTGTGAAGGAAACACACAAACCAAGCAGCTAGCAGCCACTGATTTATTGCAATTAGATCTGCTCTCCTTCCAACACAACAGAATTACGGGTTCAGATGTCAGCTGGGAAAATACTGTCGCACAACTAATTAAGATGTTTGGAGAGATGAAACAAAGCGTGCACACAGCTCAGAAAAAGGAAAATCTCCCACAGATACCCAGGATATCTATACATACACACTCACCAAGGGTGGGATGAGGTTCTGTTCTAAAAGGGCGAAGTTCCGAGCTGCAGGGCTGCTTCTGCGGAGCAAGAGCTAAGCTCCTCTCTACGGCAGAACTCCGCTCATAACCCCGTAGCTTTGGCTGCGGTTAGCTGCTCAATTAACTGGAGGGCAGGGTTCTCCAAGCAAACAAAAGACCCTTGGGCCGAGGAGCACCAGAGACAAAGAGAAGCTTTATCAGCTTCTAGCAAGCTTCGAACTCCCTGCTCGCAGGATCGCTTGGGGGCGGGGGAGCGTTTTGTACCTGCCGCAGACTGGAAGGACACTCCTGTGGTGGCACTACTGCAAAGGAGACTGATGTCTCATTTGCAGCATGGTTTAATTCATGACAGGTCTTAAATATGGCAATGTTCGGCATCGAGCTGCTTGGTTGTAAGTTCTCAGACGTGTCTGAAATTCTACCTTCCTCTTAGATGAGATTCTTCCTCACATCCTAAAACCTCATATTGCACTTGAGATGGCTATGCCATCTTGTTGGATCCCTTTCCTTTGAAAGTAACCTCAGTGAAAACAACATTTTTTATCTAACAGTAATTAGAGTGTCCAAAGAGCAAGAAACCTGAAAGCACATCCTCAGTGAAAAAAAAAAAAAAAAAAGATTCAAAACACTTTTCATTTCCACACTACTGCCCTGACCAGTAAGGCTGCAAGCAGTAGCACAGCAAAGGCATCTGCCGCCTCCCCTATAATGGCACATGACCGAACACACACAGGGGCTGGTCAGCAGCAGAAAAAAAATGACACTTCCCTCCTCTGTTTAGTATTATATTAGCAAGAGCACTGTCTGTTTGCTCTCAGTATATAACTAAAAGGTAAGAATTACAAAAAGCAGTTCTAGTATGTCCAGAGCTAAGTGCAAAAAGACAGCAAGTTCAAGAAAAGAGAAGCAGAATAGAGAGAGGAAGGAATAAGCCTGTGGCCACAAAGAAAGAACAGATGCTTCTTCCATTTAACTTATCAGCCACAGTATAGAATTTTAAGAAAAATTATTTTCAAGATCAAAGCTAATTTTCCCAAACTACAGCCCAATGAAATAAGACACATCTAACTATTTACCTTTGTCTGCTTTAGTAGTATGACATAAATTTCCCATAAAAGTAGAATTCATTTTTAATTCTTTTCAGAAGCAACCATCTCCAGAGTAGTAACAGGCTTTAAAAGACAGCAAAGACCACATCAGCCTACATTAGTTTCTGGCTCCGTTCTCTGAAATGCTATATGTTATTGTGCACATGTTTGTTTTCATCTGTCAGTGTGGTTTATTGTTAGGGAAGTGTAGTATCAGCTGTCTCTTCCCTGCCATCAAAGCTACTTTGTTAAAGTTAATAGTGTTTGACTTCTAGGGGATCTTTTACCCAGGTAACACAAAAGCTTTCTGCTCTTTGTTATTTTTCCAGCAGTAAAGACACCAAATGGATGCAGAATCCCCTTTACCTTTTAAATAGATATTTTAAAAATCCATTGAAAGCATTGAAGAATACTATTTGTCCTTTACTAAATGACCTTAGCTGTGAGCAATTAAATGTTAAACACACACCATCTGATGGCAGACCATACTATAAATTAATATCTGCTGTGGTTTATGGACAGCAAAGGTTCCCCTGCACCTGCATTAACGTGCAGTGTCTTCTCTCTGACCTTATTCCTCCATGACTGCAACTGCTTCTGTGAACCCACCTAAAACATCTAGCAATGCCCAGGCTCCAGCCCAAATGTACACATTGTAACAGCCTTAATTGTAGAGCATTTAGAGAATTTAATGCTGATTTCATTAATCATTTCTTCTTGGTTTTAACCTAGCTGATTATAAATGAAGGAGTATTTGATAAGCTGTGTAATTTTTAAAGCTTTTTCTACCCTTCTGAAAAAAAAATAAAAATATTCCTTATATTGTCACTGGATTTTAGCCTCTTCACATTTATACCCCTCCTCACCCCTGTTTTCTGCAAGATGCTATGACTATATCTGATTTCAAGAGTAAGAGTCTTTCAAAATAACTGTCATTATTGGGGGGAGGGGAGTTTGAAATAAATATAAAAAGTATATTGCATGAATCTAGTAGTAGTAAGACTTCCAAAACAAGTACAAACGAACGTACCTTCAGACCGCGCCTGGGAGCACGGCGGTGAGCGAACGGAGCCGTCGGTAGCCAGCGCAAGGGGGAGCAGTTGGGCAGCGCTAACCCAGGCTTGTGACCCTGCTTGGCCAGGTTCGAGACGCGGGTTTATAGAACCTGCTCCCAGGCTACCTCACCTCACTGCAGAGACAGCAGCTTTCCAGGAACTCCCTGCCGTGCCCTCAAACAAGCATCTACAAAAAACAAAGTTCCCTTAGTCAAAACCGCCCTCTCCACACGCGTGCTCCAAAGCACAGCTTCATCGATTTCACCGTGCTAATTGATGAAATGCCTGCAGCTGTTTCTTTAAATCAAAAAGAGTAATTACAGCTGCAGCCTGGTCGCAATTTTCCCCTCAGCTGCGATATCCAAATGTTTCTGTGGAGGAGAGAACATCTATACAATTACTTCATTTTGCTAATACAGCAACACTGCAAATCAAACAAATTACAAGGCATTAGAGAGTATCAGGTCTCTATGTTCTCCTGCATTTCAACTCATTTCGAATGTTATATGAAAATTCTAAATGTCAGCTTTCCCTCCATCCTAAGGGAGCAGGAAAGTTGCTGTGCATGTTGAAATATATAGAAAGGAATTTGTAAGTCCTTGGCCCTTGTGAGATTTCTTGGTTTATTGACAAAAGTGATCCTTCTGCAGAAATCTGGAAGAAGACCCTCAACCCAAGTTCGTTGTCACAGTTCACTGTGATGTTCTTCCAGAATAATACAGCTGCAGCACTTCCTGTGTTTGCAGTCTGGAAACCACCTTCTCTGATACCCAGGACTGTACATTCTCTAAGAACTCAGAATCCTCTTAGTTTCATACTTTCAAAACACAAAGTTAACCACAACCACCTTCTGTCTGTAATTAGAAATCTTTACTGCTACAACAAAACACTGTTAAAAAAAACCTTTAAAAGTAATTATCACAATAAAAAGTAACATTCCACAATGAGATGCCAAATGAAAAATGACTCAAAGTAAAAATCATCAAGCAAGTAGAATACAAGCAGTAGAGTTGCTTGTAGACAAATTCATTTCTAATGCAGAGCTTCAATCAATAACTGCTTCAGTTGTGTAACAGATATTTTATTATTAGTATTATTGTATTTAAACCTTCATAACAACTCCAAGAAGACTACAAAATAACAGGCAGAAAACTCCCCCATCTAGCAACTACTCTTACTAGCACTTACTCCACTTTTCAGATAACTTTATAAAACAAGTTTGTGTGCCCAAAGCCCCACCCAAATTCCACAGAAGCCAGTGTGATTCCTTCCACAGAAGCCTGTGAGAGCTTCACTGACTTCATACTGTTCATTACACCACAGACCACAAACCATCCATCGATACTTTGAAAGCCACTAAAATACTAAATCTTCATTCTCAGGCAAGATACAAGAAAGATTTTAATTTTTAAAAAAATCAAAAAAACAAACAAACAAAAGAAAAAAACCAAACCTTTTTAATTCTTATAGGTACAGTTTATATTAGCTTTCCCAGAAATTAGAAGGATTGGCCCAGGCAGGCTTTGAAACTACTACTCTGCAACACCTGCAACAGAACTGCTGAAGTTATGTTTCACCAGCTGAAGAGACTGTGATCATCATTAAAAGAAAGGCAACAAAATCCCTTCAGCATTGCAGAATCTGGACTGTAGGCCCAATAAATCAGCCAGTGAGTTTAATTATAAAGGGTGTATTTATAGTGGCATCACTCCAAAAACATCACAGATAGACCAATTAGTTACAGTCTTCCCTCAGAGTAAAGTGAACGTAAGCTGTGTTCCTACTTCTGTAGGTTACATGAAGATTTTCATCTGGAAGAAACAACTTTCCTCATTTCAATCCACATTGTCCTTTGTTTTTAACTTACTGCACAATGTTGTTAACTGAAGGAAAGATTTAAGGGTTTTTAACTTAAGCATCTGCTGGAAGTTCCAAGTAAAGCCTTGACAAGTTCCAGCTTGCCAAGAATGGAGCTTTCTACCAGTAAGCAAGGAAATCTATCCAGACCTACTTTTATAAAGAAGAAAAAAAAAAAAAAAAAAAGACATTTTCATTGGAATTTCTCTTCTAACAATTATGGGGGCTCATTGCCCAACACAAACACATACCTTTCCCTAAGGACAAGGAAATCTCCAAGCACCCAGGGAGACTCGAGCAGTGAGGCTATCCTCTCTGGGTGCTGCTGCTAGAGAAGGCTGCAAAATGATTGGGAGTAGAGAAAAGGTCTGAAGCTTTGAGCATGCATTTTAAGGGAAGAGGCAGCCTTTTCAGCCTTACATTTCACACAGACACACACAGGATAGCAGGGATTGGAATGGACCTCTGAAGGTCGTCTAATCCAATCAACCTGCTAAAGCAAGATCACCTGGAGTAAGTCACACAGCAACACACCCAGGTGGGTTTTAAATGTCTCCAAAGATAGTGATTCCACGACTTCTCTGGGTAGCCTGTTCTGATACTCTGCCATCGTCAAAGTGAAGAATTTTTTCCTTATGTTTATGTGGAACCTCCTGTGTTTGTGCTGATTGCCCCTTTCCTGTCACTGGACATCACTGAGAAGAGTGTGGCTCCATCCTCCTGGCACTTGCCCTTTAGATATTTACAGCATTAAAAAGATCCCTCCTGAATGTGCTCTCCTCCAGGCTAACCAGCCCCAGCTCCCTCAGCCTTTCTCCATAAGGCAGATGTTCCAGTCCCCTAATCATCTTAGTGAGCTCTCTGCTGGACTCTCCTCCTTACATCAGGAAAATGCTATAATCCGAAAGACTCCTCTTTTGTTTTAAAGGACAATTATTCTAAACACGTTTCATCAGTGTGATGGACTGATAGACAAATAAAACGAGTGTGTTCCAAACTGTTCATTGTACAGTACCTCATACATTAGACTGTGGCACTGACCGCTTGGTGAATCCAGTTGACACAACGGTGCTGACATCCCTGATGTGCCACTGAAGAAAAAAGACACTTGTTTTATCTGTTCTAGATGGCCAGAAGGTAGATAGTCTCCATGCTGTCACCTGATCCAAGACCAGTTTAGCTGACAGCACAAAGCATCTCTGTATGACATTGTTATCTGAATTTTTCTTCTCTAAAACCTCTGTTATAGCACGGTGAAGGATTTGTACAATCTAATGAGGAAGCAGCGAGAGTATCAGAGCAAGCCTGGCTTTCATGGAAGTATTATCCCTGGGCAGGTTATTAAAAGAGCCTCTGGAGTGTAGTTATAAAGAGAGGGATGAATTTCAAAGGTAACTCGGCACAACAAATAGCTGAGCAGGAACAGCTTCATGTAACTGCCAAGTGGAATATGGCTGACGCTCAAAAATTCAAAAAGAGCAGAAACATGATAAGAATAGAAAGGATGTTCATTTTCAAGCAGAAGATAAGATATGGATTAAAGTTCATTCTCAGAATAGTGCAGAGAAGGGTTTTATGGCTACACTAGCCCCAAACCAGAAGATTATTTAAGTAAAAGGGTAAAGTGAAGCATAGTGCTTGCTGTAGCCCATGTGTGCTGCTGCGGGATGTAAATCCTGGCACGCTTACATTGCTGGGGATTCTGGCAGCCTCTGTTCTGGAGCTGTGGTAGAATTTCATATTCTTTACATGTTCATCTCTGATTTTATCTACATGGATATTAACTTTATTCATTCTTTCATGTTCTTCCCCTCAGTCATTCAGTTTTTAGCTCACCCTGAAGAAAAAAGAAACTCAAAAAGGGCGGTAACCTCTTACAAATGATGCTAACTTTCTTTCCTTTTCTCATTACATATGCTTGATTTCTGTCCATGTACACCTTGGCCTCACGATGATTATTGCTTAATACACTGGAGAAAGAGATCTTGGGAAGGGAGAGGTGCTGGACAACTGGTCCAGCTGGTCAGATCAGAGAAAGGATTCCTCACTTTTTGATCATGCTCTGAAAAAATTAACGGGAGAAGCAGCAAACAAGTGGATCAGCGACAATTGTATCATCAGCAAAACAAGATGGGGAAAAGGACTGGGAACAGCACCAGGAAGGCACAGGCAAAGCTATACATGGGTTTTAAGCTAAGGAAACGAAATTGAAGTAGAATAGAAATCTACTGGGGAAATTCATTGTTTCTTATAGAAGTAGCAATGGGGACGTCTGCAAGTGAGGATTTAGGCTTTGAAAATTATCTAGAGCACTCCTAAAGTGTACAGTGCGAGTATATTGAGTCTATTATTCAAAAAGGAAATGAATTTGGATGATCATTAACAGTTAGGAGGTGATGCTGCTACTATAACTTAGTGGAAGCATTGCAGGTTCACATACTGTGTCTTGGTTTCACCACCATTTTATCTTTCTCCAGATCCTTGGGCCAGTTGCTTAATCCTGCCAGATCTCTGCTAATAGTTCCCTTTGGTCATTCTTTGTCCAAACAGACAATAAACTCTTCTGGAAAAGGATGAATTCTTGCATAAAAGTACTGCACTAATAAAAATAATGATTTTTAAGTTGTGGTTTGTTGTTTTGGGTTGTTTGGGTTCTTTTTTCAGACTGTAAATTCTTGATTTACTAAAGATGCACAGGTTTAAAAGACTTCATGACAATTCTGAAATGTCATGAAATATTGTTGCTGGGAATACACCAGAATTTACTAGAAATTCATTAGTTACCTTTTCAGGCTATGAAGATTAGTTACAGTCTTTGATTAGTGTACAGCAGCCTTTTCCACTGCCCCTCTTGTCCTTTCATTTTTTCTCCCACTCTCAGCTTCACTTCTTTTTTCCATGGTGCCTCTTACAGTTTGAATAACTTCCCATCTGCCACATGCCAAATCTCCTTTGGATCCTTCCTTAAAACCTACTTCCTTCACACAGCCTACTTACACTGATATTTTCACCAAAACATCTCCATTCATTCCCCATCTGAACTGTTGTCCCATAAATCATATTTGTCTTGCTTAGATTGTCAGCACTAAACATAAAGCATGTCCCGGACATTCTAGCAGTCATTCCCAGTCTGCTGCCACATGAATGATAGCAGAGTCTTGTATCAATTTCTGTACATTTCCCAGAAGGACAGAGGAGAAAAAAAATAATTCAAAGAACTTCACAACAACCCTCAAGGCTTGTCAGTATTACACAGCTGGGAACAAACATTTCTTCCTCCCGTGAACTACAACTCAGGACATTATTAGTTAACCAAAGGTTAAATGTAAGTAACAAATGTTTGCTGCTCCTGCACCCAGTAGTTCCTTGCAGATCTGCAGACATCTCAGCAGATATTCAAACCTGCCTTTCCTCTTGGTTCTGGAAGTGAATATTTCAAATGACACAATAACCAAACCTGGACAGAAAGAATAATTATTAGTCCTTAACAATCAATAACAAATAAGAATTGCTTCAAAGTTGGTGAGAAAGATCCATGAAGGGTTTTAAAAATCTGTTTTGGTAGGTCATATTTAGTCAACAGCTCTCCATTTCAATTGTGAAGATTAATGTTTTTTTCCATGAAACTAATGCCAAAACTTTGACTCACTGGAAATAAAACATTAGTTTAAAGAGCCACTCGTTACCATTTGTTTTACAGTAAAAAATAAGTTTCATGAATTAAGATATAAACCATTTTGTCACGTAATAGTATGTTGGAGAAGACATGGAAGGTGACCTGTGTACAAATAGTTCATCCATCGTTGCCAAGTTCCCAACTACTGTAACACTTGCACAGTTTGCAAGGGAAGGGAGAAGTTCCACTTGCTCAGACTGTTGACTCAGGTTAGCTTCCCTCTGTAACAGAGAGACTATAAAATGTTCCTTACCAGAGGGTGATTAAGCCTGGTGTGCAGAACCCTCCCCTGTATGCTGCCACCCACTCAACTAACACCAGCACTGGTCTGGATGCACACTCAGTGAGATCTTCTGGTACATGACACCTTTATCTGTATGAGTAGAGATTTCCCATACACATAGAAGTTTTCAGGAAAAAAAAAAAAAAATCCTAGGGTAAGGCAAAGAGGTTGTACAGGTTGTAACTACAAAGTCATGAGCATTTCTTGGAAGTACCTCTACACCTTTAGCATGTATTGCTGCTTGTGTGAAAAACATGACCAGTAGATCCCAAGGTCAACTTCTCACCTGCAAAGACTCCATTTCCTCTAGAGAGCAGCAAAACTTGGGAGGTTTGAAGTACTTCTGAGAATTGGTGAATGGAAACGGAAGGTGTGCAGCACCTTGTGGGATAAATTCACCTTTGTCTGGAATGAAAATAAAAATCTGTATTGAATCTGAAAATCTGTATCAAACATCTCAGTAAGACAAGAAAAAGGAAGTACAGGATTTTTTTTTTTTTCATACATAAGGAAGTTATCTCTCAGTGCTGGAGTATCAAAAAATCATTCTGGGAATTCATGCAAATTTTGTAAATCCCTAACTTCAAATTCTCCTGCATTTCCCAGAAAATGCCATGAACAGGAGTTGTTATTCTGCTAAACAAACAGGAGGATATATCTCTTGCTGTGCTTAAGTTTTACTTTCTTTGTTGGTTTGGTTTGTGACACACACTGGTTTTGCCAATTTTGCACTCAGAGCAGATGATTTTTTTTCCCCAGATTTTTTTTTTTCCTTTACATAATGGACTCATTTTTAACCTACAGAGGTCTAGAACTCATGGTGTTGACTTTCTGGATGCTCTAAAATGACAGGACTGGGAAAACACTGGCAGATAGTGCCTTTGCAAGTGAGGACAGATGTTCTGCTAAGGCTGAGAAGCTAAGGAATCTGCAGAATTCCTAAACTCCAACGGGTTTAATGCTCCTTGCCTCTGAAATACCAATGCTTTGATGTGTGTCCCATTTCCTGGATTCACTAGCACTCCGAATTTTAGGACCTCTGCAGACTGTGTAAGTTTTCACTTCTGAATATACACCCTAAATATTTTGAAATACTGGATTTTCCCAAAGAAACTACCAGTAAAAATGTTGGCAGAGCTGATTCAGAGCGCACGTAAATAATCCAACATGGTTTTCCTCCGTGGAAGCTTTATCCAAAGTTCCTAATGCTAGTAATGACTTTGGTTCTGCAATATGAAATGCTTTGAAAAGGCTGTGATTTTTCAGAGGGCAGATGAATAATCTCAGGAAACAATGCATCTTCCTTTTAGAAAACAGTACATCTCCAGGGTGCCCCCACTTGGCTACTTCAAAATGGAAGCATTCAAGCTCCTAGTTACCATGGATAAGTTGGGCATAAGTTAACCTGCTGTGGTTTCTTATGTCCACTGCCTCTTGTGCCATGTCCCAAAGTGCTCACTTTGCAAAAATAATCTCACCTTTCTCTACTGCCAGCTTTCCAAGCTCCTTTGGATCTTAATACATACAAGAGAGACTTCCTTTGCTTTTTGTATTTTTGCAGACTGTAGTTGTTCAGGTACATCTGTGAGAGCTCAGCACCTTCATCTCAACCTCTCTGGTTCTAACTCAGGAATTCACTTCAGCAAATCCATCATTTCTAAGCACTGTGCAGACTACAGACATATGCAACAGTTTTCTGAATGGGAATATTTTCTTATAGATAATACAGCTGGAACCTACTAAATCCTTATTGTAACGCAGCACAAGAAAGAATTATATCCATTCTTCCCAGGGTTAACTCATCTTGGAGTTAATGAAAAAAAAAAAACAATCAAACCAACAAAGACAAAAAACTAACAAAACCAAAGGAAATATATTGCTTAGAAATAAAAATCCTTATTGTAATGCAGCACAAGAAAGAATTATATCCATTCTTCCCAGGGTTAACTCATCTTGGAGTTAATGAAAAAAAAAAAACAATCAAACCAACAAAGACAAAAAACTAACAAAACCAAAGGAAATATATTGCTTAGAAATAAAGGTGCTAGAAACAAGTGAAGGAAGGTTTCTGGAACCAGCAATTTTATATTGACATTTTTGAAAGACAAACTGGTCTTAAGCAGCTGAGTTAAAAGCAGTAGTTGCATGAACACAGACATCACCAAACTGAGAGGTAAGATTTAATTTCAAAAAGACTGCCTCAGGGAGACAGCAAGGTTTTGTTAAAGTACATTTGATGTTCTAATAGCCTGAGAGGTAGTGAGTAACTCTGTTGTTTGGGAACTGGCACTGCTGGGCACAGAGCACAGTTAAATCCCATCTGCAGTATGAGGGAGAGATCTAGTCCCAGCCCATGGAGAGGAGAGTTACCATCGAGTGAGATGCAGTTTACATTGGAGAAGCCTGCATCCTTTTACAAAGGAGCCATCACCCCATGCCAGCTCTGCAGCATGAGCAAGCAATTCACCTTCTGATTACAGCAAAGTGTTTCAGGATCCACACTCATATCCATTTAAAGACTGCCAGCACTTAGACTTCAGAAAAGTCAAGAGTATTGTGTGCCCGAGGGATATTGCACTGAGCACATTGCTCATTTCTCCACTCAATAAAATCCCCTTTGTTGAAACCACTCAGTATTGCCACAGGATTTCCAGTCTGCTAGTAAAGTTCAGGGCTGTTATCCCAGCAGCCTACTCTGGCTTGCTGCACTACATAGAAAATATTTCTTGTAACTGATTAGCAATAGATTGTTTTTATAACAGTGTGTCCTCCTTCGATATCCCTTCCCTATTCTCAGGACAGACACCAACTCAGTAGTCACAGACTACTATATTACATCAGAGAGCCTCATTAAATCACTGCAGGCACAATTATCTTTTGTACCCATCAAACCATGAAAGGTTACCTGAGTTACTAAAAAATTCCAGGCGTGTCTTCCTAATAAACAACAGTATAGTGATTAATTGCTGAAAGAATCTGGTGCTTTAGGAGCAGCTTTTATTTGGGAAGTTTAACATACTCATTCACCAGACAACTGAACTCTCCACTTCTCACTTTCTCAGGTCACCTGCAAGCACTGAAGATTTATGTGAGCAAGAAATATAGTTACTTTTTAACATGGCCGTGTTTTTTTAAGCAACATATTTCAGATAGAGATTTAGCCCCACGATGCATACAAAGAAAGAGACTTTGCCTTGAGAGGATTTGCTATGAACTGGGTCACAAAGGCAATTAAAAGTCGTAAACCAGATGTATTATGTCTGTTCTATCCTTTTCGTTTGTGTCAACGGGTGAAATCGTAGCATGGTACACCCTGGTTCATTTTGTCATTCTGAAGCTAAAAATGATGTAAACAAAAAAAGCAGCTCTCTCTCTCTCTCTTTTTTTTTCTTTTTAGTGCTGTTAAAGACAGAAATTTCATTCCACTTCAATAAATGATAAATTGGAAGCTGAGAAAGCATGTGTGTTTTTAAAGCTTCTGATTCTATAGCGTGCATTCCATAGTCTGGATTCCCTTTAACTGTGATTAATTTGTTTTGTTCTGTGTGCCACAGTATCTACACATAGGCTGAAATGTACAAATAAATCACACCATTAACGCTGTGTTTTCATTCACCTATGGAATCCCTCACAATAATTACTGGCTCATTTTAAAGACCACGCTTTAAATTCCACACAACTGAGCTGAGCTGCCACTGTGCCTTCTGCTTCCGTGGAAGATCAGTTTGAACACAGTGGAATGAGTAAATCATGTATGTGGTTGCTCAGCACGGGGTTGCTCCAGTTAATTATATGTCTGTTGTTTTTGGCTAGTAACTAATGCTACAATATTTACTTTAATAAGCTGAAGTAAGCTCTGAGCCTCTTTAAAATCACACTCTGTAGAGTGCAAAAACTGTGAGCACTGCAGAATGAGATTTCCACTTGAAAACAGATTCATTACTTACTGCCAAACTTCCTGCAAATGGGGGAGGATTTGCTATTCTCCATAAGGTATCTTTATGTGTAACTGCTGAGAAAAGTGTCGGTGGCACTCAGCAGCTGATGCAGTGGCATCATTCTTAAATAAATGCCATCTCTGAGAGCCCACCCACTAGGGTAGAGAGTAAAAGTCTCTTCGGCCTCTACACTACCTAATCAGTGGCAATCAGTACCTAGTTAAGTTCATAAAATTAACTACTTTACACATCCCCTTTGCTGCTGTAGTCCCAAAGAACCACTGTGTCTGGCTGCCATGGGGATCTCCAGAAGTGTGGGATGCTGTAGCATAATGTTACCCTCATTCCTTCAGGTTTCCTCTATCCCCTGTGACACCAGTCCATGAGGCACAACTAATCAAAACGAGCAGAGAGTTCCATGGCTGCACCTCAGCAAGTCCACCTTCATTATCTATCCAGTTCTTTTCTCAACTTGCATCATTTGGGTCATATTTGTGCTCTTCTCATCACCTGTGGGACTTTCAGACTCATGCCTGACATAGCTATCTGCATTTTGTGGGGGGGAAAAGTGCCACCCCCAAAGAGCTTATTTTCCATAGCTGGGTAGAAATGTGCCTGTAATTTGCTTTATACTGCCAAGGTTTTTTGTGAGAGGAAATTGTTGGGGCACTGAAAGTTATTTATTTCCCACTGCATTTTATAAGGTTATTTCCTGTTTTTCTTCCTGTTCCTTTGCACTGTCTAATTTGGCAGACTGACTTTCTTCTTGCACTTTACTTCCCTTTACTTTGTTCTATTCAACCTCTACTTGTCCAAATCTTCTGGACATCAGTTGAATCTCAGACAGTAGAGCTGGCCAAGGACTTTTAACATGTAAAATGTGGATAAACTTTTCAGCTACTTCAGAGTTGTCATTAGATTTACATCCAAATCTAATAAGCAGCCATGTCTTCTGTGATTAGAGTTTGGGTTTTTTCATATTTATTTTTCTTTTTGTTTTCTTTTCCCCAAACTTATGCTAGCCTCTGCCTTATCTTGTTCCCATTTCCACTAAAGTCAGAGCTAGACTAGCCCAGTTCTTGTACCTCCTGGCACAATATGCTATTTGCATGTTCCCAAAGATCCAGGCACTTTAGAGGGTTTTCAACATTCAGACTGGGAATGGTAGAGGGCAAAAGAACTAGGAAATAACACAACATTCCTGGTGCCACCTGAGGAGCACTCAGCATTTGTTTGAGGTTGTGTAAGCATATCTGGACTAAGATGTTCATTGCTGAAGATGTTCACCTTCCTTCTCTGTTAATCTCTGTAAAGTATAATTCTATGAAAAACATTTTTTTCCCTGTGAGCACAATATTCAGCTATGGCCTTCAGCTCCACCTCTGGCTTGTACTGCATATTTTATTCTTTTGTTAGGAAGTGAAAATTGGTCTTTGCACAACAAAGTTCACCATGTTTGTCTGGAGGTGAATTTTCCAATCTACCAGCTCAGAGATTTCTAGTGAAACACTCTACACTTCAGGAAACAAGTCCCTCTCAAGTTATGTGCCCCTCTAGACTGAGATAAATTGAAGCACATTAGATGCATCTGTACCCTGGGACAAGAGATCATTGAGTTCAACTCACAGAGAAAGAGCCTCAAGGGATCTTGGGCTTATTCAGGCTAGCCAAAGGCCATAGCCAGCACAGCAAAAAAAATCCAAAATTTGACATATTTAAGCTATTCATTTGAATTGCCAAATAGTCTTTAGACATATTGTTACAGAGCCCTGAAGTGGAATTACTCAGTGCTTAATTTTACTCATCAACACACACTCAGCTGCACCAACACATGCTCAAGGAAGGCAGGAATGTTGTGTTACTCCTGCAGCATTTTATGATTTCTCTCTTCAGACCTAAAAAACACATTTAAAAAAAAAATCTATTTCTTTTTTAGCAGAGATATTACTTTTGTTATAACTCTTCAAAGTAAACAGCACTGTTAGAGCACACTATTGATTCACTTCACTAACACATCAAACAACTGAGGGAACTTAACTGAATTCTGTCATTACAAAACCCAAATGAGGAAAACTTATTTATTTTAATGAAATATTTAATAGTAGCTGTGCACAAACCATCAAAACTGGCGAGGGAAACTCCTAACATTGCTTTCCTAATCAGCTTCTCAAATGTTATCTCAGTTTCAGCATTTGTTAACTAAGCACAAATTTGATAGCATTGAGGGGAAGCAATAGACTCAGAAGAGATTACAGAGACAAGAATATGCTGATACTAAAGGCAGTGAAAAAATATTTTTTATGCCAAGAAAGAAAAAAAAAAAACACAAAAACTTGGGGTATGACCTGGAAATTTGAACACTTGAAGAACAAGGGTTGAGTTTGGGGTTTTTCTTTTCATTTTTGGCACACACTCTTCACTCCAATTTACTGCTCATGCTTTTGGACACAGACTCAACTGTCTCCTGTATCCAAGGATAATGACCTACCACTCCAGTGATTTAGTAAACCTCAACTCTGTGCAGCCACTCAATCAGTGATGCACTAATCCCTTAATGGCCATTTGTGTCTTTCCAATGCATCCTAAAGAGTTCTGCAACACTCTGATTCTGCTGCACAGAATTATGTGCACTTCTTCCACCCTCTTTATCTTATCAGGTAGCTAATTCCCACAAATGATCATGCAGTTTCAAGTTGAAGATGAAATTGCAATTGAATCATAAATTTGTCACTCTCCAGACAGCTGCTAAGTCAGTAAAAACTTGATCAAGTGGGGATTAGTCACTGGATTGAACAATTAAGACCTGTGAGTGCATCTGGCCCTCTGTCAGAGACATGTTTATTGATAAAAAAAATAGTTTATGTAGAGGTTTAAAATGTTATTAATTCTTAAGTGGGGCATAATCCTTTATCTAGTATATTGTGACACACAGCTAACTATCCCACTAACGTCTTCTTCTGCTCAATTGGCTATTTAAACAGAGTTAATCTTTTGAAATAATGATGACTGTGAGCCTTTATAAACTACCAGAGTGCAGCGAGAGATGTCACTTACAGAAATTGTTTGCTTCTCTGGCTTGTTTTTGTTTCAATCTGTGAAGAGAAACAGCCTTCCAGACCATCACTTAGTTGGGCTTTTATAAAGATCTTCATATACTGTTCATTAATAATGTCATATAATGTTCATTAAGCAACATGTTTCCTGCACAAGAAAAATACTCTTTCCTGCCAAGAACTGGCATATACACACATCTCTGGGGCCTGGTTTTGGAAAAACTTCAGGCACAATGGGATATTGGAGTCTATTTTGCTTTGCTTCGTTACATAATGGAAACAAATAAAGGAGATAAGCACTTCCCTCAAGTTAGTGACCCCTATTCAAAGAGTTCTCTAGCAGAGATTTTTCCTATTGTCTCACATTCCCATGCTCTACCAGAGTCTAGTTTTGTTAGTTTATTATAGGAAACAATAGATCTCTAAAATGTGAAATATTACTCTTCCCTGGCTGTAAATCTTACACCTTTCATATTTTGTACATTGAGATAGCTGCTTAACTACAGACAAAAGTGGACTGAAATTTTGGCTGCTGCTATAGTTGTTCTTCTGTTACGGAGCTTTCATTGTGTAGAAGAACAGCTGTGAAGAGCTCAGCAGAGACTAAAAGCAAATTGCTCACAGCAGCAATTTTTGTTCATCTCTCTTCTGATTGAGACTTCAACTAGTAAATTAAAACTAAGCTATTTAAGGCATAATTTACCATGAGTGTACACAGTCTTGTTACCTGACAGATTCAGCGCCTGCCAGATCTGTAGTAGGTGATCACTGACCAAGCTTTTCCAGTGCCTCCAGTGTCAGCTTTTCTGATTTATCCAGTGTAACTAAAATAAAAGCAGCATTCCTGCATCTGTAGATAAAAATGACATTTCTTTGCCTGATACCTTTTTGCAGGATCCCTGAAGTGCCTAAGTTACTCCCAGCAACAAACCATAGTACACAAAAGTGGAAGTTTGAGTCTCTGTTCAACCAAAGTCAACAACTGTCATGGGCAACATTGCACAGAGGTGGTCAAGTGCTCCTCAGCTGGGCTCTGCTCACTGCAGCACTGAGGTTGCTTAGGTGGGTGCCTGGGGCTCAGCAACACACACCTGCTGAAGCTGGGCTGGTTAAATCCATACACACTATGGCAAATTCTTCCTCAGTATCACACCCTATGTTCTTTGTCAAATCACAGCTGAAGGGCCTCTCGCTCAAGGAGCACAGCCCAAATTCTCCTGACAACCAGGCTGGATTAGGTGACTCACTTCATGCATCAGACAGCACATGCCCTGCACTAGCCATTGCTTTTCCATGCTGCTAAGAAGCATCATTTTGTAAATGTTCTAAAATCCTATTCTCATGGGATGCAGTCATTTTGTTTTGCCCTTGCCTGTGGCTGATTAATGCAAATTAAATTTCATGTCAGTTAGCTCAAGCAATCTGCACAGTGTACAGAAATCCAGAGCTTCCACTAGGATGCAAAATTGTTTTCACCAGTGACTAAGGTTTTCAGTAAAGGTCAGAATTAGAATTCTACATGCACTGATATAAAGATAATTAAAAAAATCAATCACAACAATCTTTGATTTAAAAGCACAATTGAAAAATCCATCTGGGTTACTTTAGATTATTTTTTCCCTGAGTTTAGTACATGTCTGCATAAAAACATTTAAAATATAAAACAGCACCTTTAAAGATGGATGTCTGCAAAAAAAAGAGCCAGGAATGCACTAAGTTACTTGCAGTGAGTGGCCAAGTTAAACAACACACAGTGACAAAATTTCCCTGACTGGAACCAGCCTTATACATTTTGTGACTATCCACTACATTGTGCCCAGAGCGAGTTCATGTTTTGAGTCAACATTTCAACTGAGTGTCAAGATTAGCTCACCCATATCTTCTAACATTAAATACTCATTTGGAGCAGAGAAAGGAAGTTTAACAAAAAAAGAAAACAAACAAGCAACACAACAACAAACAAATAACCTGACCTACATTTCTGTCACCTGAAATTTTGTGCTACTTAAATATCACACAAATCTTCAC